>JAPZIH010001028.1:0-12500 GCA_027410445.1 Discoglossus pictus
ATGCCATAGCTTTTAACATGCTACAACAAACTGAAGAGCATAGTCCTAAACTTTCAAAAGAACACTATGAACCCTCACAACCACCCCTTACTTTTTCTCATAAATACTGTAGTTGAAAAGGCTTTGCTGTGAAAATGTCTGGGGTGGACTTTCCATTACTGGATGGCAAAGGAAATGCAAAGTAGTGAATCATGAGTGAGTCTCTGTGGTGCATTCGGTTAGCGCGTTCGGCTGTTACCCAAACGGTTGGTGATTCAAGCCCACCCAGGGAAGTCTATTTATTTTGAAAAGCAAAGTACGGAATCATGAGAGAGTCTCTGTGGCGCAATCGATTAGCACGTTCGGCTGTTAGATAATCAAGCGTATGTCTCTGTGGCGCAATCGGTTAGCACGTTCGGCTGTTAACCGAAAGGTTGGTGGTTCAAGCCCACCCAGGGACATCTATTTTTTTTGATACCCTAGCTTCTAACATGCTACAACAAACTGAAGAGCATAGTCCTAACCTTTCAAAAAAACACTATGAGCCATCACACCGCCCCTTACTTTTTCTCATAAATACTGTAGCTGAAAAGGCTTTGCTGTTAAAAAGTCTGGTGTGGACTTTCCATTACTGGATGGCAAAGGAAAAGCAAAGTAGTGAATCATGAGTGAGTCTCTGTGGCGCAATCGGTTAGCGCGTTCGGCTGTTAACCGAAAGGTTGGTGGTTCAAGCCCACCCAGGGACGTCTATTTATTTTGATGCCATAGCTTTTAACTTGCTGTAACAAACTGCAGGGCATAGTCCTAACCTTTCAAAAAACTTTCCATCACTGGATGGCAAAGGAGAAGCAAATTAGTTAACCAGGTGTGTGTCTCTGTGGCGCAATCGGTTAGCGCGTTCGGCTGTTAACCGAAAGGTTGGTGGTTCTAGCCCACCCAGGGACGTCTATTTATTTTGATGCCATAGCTTCTAACATGCTACAACAAACTGAAGAGCATAGTCCAAACCTTTCAAAAAACACTATAAACCCTCACACCGCCCCTTACTTTTTCTCATAAATACTGTAGTTGAAAAGGCTTTGCTGTGAAAAAGTCTGGGGTGGACTTTACATTACTGGATGGCAAAGGAAAAGCAAAGTAGGGAATCGTGAGTGAGTCTCTATGGTGCGATCGGTTAGCGCGTTCGGCTGTTAACCGAAAGGTGGGTGGTTCAAGCCCACCCAGGGACGTCTATTTGTTTTGATGCCTTAGCTTCTAACATGCTACAACAAACTGAAGAGCATAGTCCTAACCTTTCAAAAAAACACTATGAACCCTCACACCGCCCCTTACTTTTTCTCATAAATAATGTAGTTGAAAAGGCTTTGCTGTTAAAAAGTCTGGTCTGGACTCTCCATTACTGAACGACAAAGGAAAAGCAAAGTAGATATTCAAGAGTATTTCTCTGTGGCGCAATCGGTTAGCGCGTTCTAATGATAACTGAAAGGTTGGTGGTTCAAGCCCACCCAGGGACGTCTATTTATTTTGATGCCATAGATTTTAACATGCTACAACGAACTGAAGAGCATAGTCCTAAACTTTCAAAAAAACACTATGAACCCTCACACCACCCCTTACTTTTTCTCATAAATACTGTAGTTGAAAAGGCTTTGCTGTTAAAAAGTCTGGTGTGGACTTTCCATTACTGGATGGCAAAGGAAATGCAAAGTAGTGAATCATGAGTGAGTCTCTGTGGTGCATTCGGTTAGCGCGTTCGGCTGTTACCCGAACGGTTGGTGATTCAAGCCCACCCAGGGAAGTCTATTTATTTTGATGCCATAGCTTTTAACTTGCTATAACAAACTGCAGGGCATAGTCCTAACCTTTCAAAAAACTTTCCATCACTGGATGGCAAAGGAGAAGCAAATTAGTTAACCAGGCGTGTGTCTCTGTGGCGCAATCGGTTAGGGCATTCGGCTGTTAACCGAAAAGTTGGTGGTTCAAGCCCACCCAGGGACGTCTATTTATTTTGATGCCATAGCTTTTAACATGCTACAACAAACTGAAGAGCATAGTCCTAAACTTTCAAAAAAACTCTATGAACCCTCACACCACCCCTTACTTTTTCTCATAAATACTGTAGTTGAAAAGGCTTTGCTGTTAAAAAGTCTGGTGTGGACTTTCCATTAATGGATGGCAAAGGAAATGCAAAGTAGTGAATCCTGAGTGAGTCTCTGTGGTGCTTTCGGTTAGCGCGTTCGGCTGTTACCCGAAAGGTTCGTGATTCAAACCCACCCAGGGAAGTTTATTTATTTTGATGCCATAGCTTTTAACTTGCTATAACAAACTGCAGGGCATAGTCCTAACCTTTCAAAAAACTTTCCATCACTGGATGGCAAAGGAGAAGCAAATTAGTTAACCAGGTGTGTGTCTCTGTGGCACAATCGGTTAGCGCGTTCGGCTGTTAACCGAAAGGTTGGTGGTTCAAGCCCACCCTGGGACGTCTATTTATTTTGATGCCATAGCTTTTAACATGCTACAACAAACTGAAGAGCATAGTCCTAACCTTTCAAAAAAACACTATGAACCCTCACACCGCCCCTTACTTTTTCTCATAAATACTGTAGTTGAAAAGGCTTTGCTGTGAAAAAGTCTGGTGTGGACTTTCCATTACTGGATGGCAAAGGAAAAGCAAAGTAGGGAATCATGAGTGAGTCTCTATGGCGCGATCGGTTAGCGCGTTCGGCTATTAACCGAAAGCTTGGAGGTTCAAGCCCACCCAGGGACGTCTATTTATTTTGATGCCATAGCTTCTAACATGCTACAAAAAACTGAAGAGCATAGTCCTAACCTTTCAAAAAAAATCTATGAACCCTCACACCGCCCCTTACTTTTTCTCATAAATAATGTAGTTGAAAAGGCTTTGCTGTTAAAAAGTCTGGTGTGGACTTTCCATTACTGGATGGCAAAGGAAAAGCAAAGTAGGGAATCATGAGAGAGTCTCTGTGGCGCAATCGGTTAGCGCGTTCGGCTGTTAACCGAAAGGTTGGTGGTTGAAGCCCACCCAGGGACGTCTATTTTTTTTGATGTCATAGCTTCTAACATGCTACAACAAACTGAAGAGCATAGTCCTAACCTTTCAAAAAAACACTATGAACCCTCACACCGCCCCTTACTTTTTCTCATAAATACTGTAGTTGAAAAGGCTTTGCTGTTAAAAAGTCTGGTGTGGACTTTCCATTACTGGATGGCAAAGGAAAAGCAAAGTAGGGAATCATGAGTGAGTCTCTGTGGTGCAATCGGTTAGCGCGTTCGGCTGTTACCCGAAAGGTTGGTGATGCAAGCCCACCCAGGGAAGTCTATTTATTTTGATGCCATAGCTTTTAACTTGCTATAACAAACTACAGGGCATAGTCCTAACCTTTCAAAAAACTTTCCATCACTGAATGGCAAAGGAGAAGCAAATTAGTTAACCAGGTTTATGTCTCTGTGGCGCAATCGGTTAGCGCGTTCGGCTGTTAACCGAAAGGTTGGTGGTTCAAGCCCACCCAGGGACGTCTATTAATTTGATGCCATAGCTTTTAACATGCTACAACAAACTGAAGAGCATAGTCCTAAACTTTCAAAAAAACACTATGAACCCTCACACCGCCCCTTACTTTTTCTCATAAATACTGTAGTTGAAAAGGCTTTGCTGTTAAAAAGTCTGGTGTGGACTTTCCATTACTGAATGGCAAAGGAAAAGCAAAGTAAATAATCAAAAGTATATCTCTGTGGCGCAATCGGTTAGCGCGTTCGGCTGTTAACCGAAAGTTTGGTGGTTCAAGCCCACCCAGGGACGTCTATTTATTTTGATGCCATAGCTTTTAACATGTTACAACAAACTGAAGAGCATAGTCCTAAACTTTCAAAAAAACACTATGAACCCTCACAACGCCCCTTACTTTTTCTCATAAATACTGTAGTTGAAAAGGCTTTGCTGTGAAAAAGTCTGGTGTGGACTTTCCATTACTGGATGGCAAAGGAAAAGCAAAGTAGGGAATCATGAGTGAGTCTCTATGGCGCTATCGGTTAGCGGGTTCGGCTGTTAACCGAAAGCTTGGTGGTTCAAGCCCACCCAGGGACGTCTATTTATTTTGATGCCATAGCTTCTAACATGCTACAAAAAACTGAAGAGCATAGTCCTAACCTTTCAAAAAAAACACAATGAACCCTCACACCGCCCCTTACTTTTTCTCATAAATAATGTAGTTGAAAAGGCTTTGCTGTTAAAAAGTCTGGTCTGGACTCTCCATTACTGAACGACAAAGGAAAAGCAAAGTAGATATTCAAGAGTATTTCTCTGTGGCGCAATCGGTTAGCACGTTCTAATGTTAACTGAAAGGTTGGTGGTTCAAGCCCACCCAGGGACGTCTATTTATTTTGATGCCATAGATTTTAACATGCTACAACAAACTGAAGAGCATAGTCCTAAACTTTCAAAAAAACACTATGAACCCTCACACCACCCCTTACTTTTTCTCATAAATACTGTAGTTGAAAAGGCTTTGCTGTTAAAAAGTCTGGTGTGGACTTTCCATTACTGGATGGCAAAGGAAATGCAAAGTAGTGAATCATGAGTGAGTCTCTGTGGTGCATTCGGTTAGCGCGTTCGGCTGTTACCCGAACGGTTGGTGATTCAATCCCACCCAGGGAAGTCTATTTATTTTGATGCCATAGCTTTTAACTTGCTATAACAAACTGCAGGGCATAGTCCTAACCTTTCAAAAAACTTTCCATCACTGGATGGCAAAGGAGAAGCAAATTAGTTAACCAGGCGTGTGTCTCTGTGGCGCAATCGGTTAGCGCATTCGGCTGTTAACCGAAAAGTTGGTGGTTCAAGCCCACCCAGGGACGTCTATTTATTTTGATGCCATAGCTTTTAACATGCTACAACAAACTGAAGAGCATAGTCCTAAACTTTCAAAAAAACTCTATGAACCCTCACACCACCCCTTACTTTTTCTCATAAATACTGTAGTTGAAAAGGCTTTGCTGTTAAAAAGTCTGGTGTGGACTTTCCATTAATGGATGGCAAAGGAAATGCAAAGTAGTGAATCCTGAGTGAGTCTCTGTGGTGCTTTCGGTTAGCGCGTTCGGCTGTTACCCGAAAGGTTCGTGATTCAAACCCACCCAGGGAAGTTTATTTATTTTGATGCCATAGCTTTTAACTTGCTATAACAAACTGCAGGGCATAGTCCTAACCTTTCAAAAAACTTTCCATCACTGGATGGCAAAGGAGAAGCAAATTAGTTAACCAGGTGAGTTTCTCTGTGGCACAATCGGTTAGCGCGTTCGGCTGTTAACCGAAAGGTTGGTGGTTCAAGCCCACCCAGGGATGTTTATTTATTTTGATGCCATAGCTTCTAACATGCTACAACAAACTGAAGAGCATAGTCCTAACCTTTCAAAAAAACACTATGAACCCTCACACCGCCCCTTACTTTTTCTCATAAATACTGTAGTTGAAAAGGCTTTGCTGTGAAAAAGTCTGGTGTGGACTTTCCATTACTGGATGGCAAAGGAAAAGCAAAGTAGGGAATCATGAGTGAGTCTCTATGGCGCGATCGGTTAGCGCGTTCGGCTATTAACCGAAAGCTTGGTGGTTCAAGCCCACCCAGGGACGTCTATTTATTTTGATGCCATAGCTTCTAACATGCTACAAAAAACTGAAGAGCATAGTCCTAACCTTTCAAAAAAACACTATGAACCCTCACACCGCCCCTTACTTTTTCTCATAAATAATGTAGTTGAAAAGGCTTTGCTGTTAAAAAGTCTGGTGTGGACTTTCCATTACTGGATGGCAAAGGAAAAGCAAAGTAGGGAATCATGAGAGAGTCTCTGTGGCGCAATCGGTTAGCGCGTTCGGCTGTTAACCGAAAGGTTGGTGGTTGAAGCCCACCCAGGGACGTCTATTTTTTTTGATGTCATAGCTTCTAACATGCTACAACAAACTGAAGAGCATAGTCCTAACCTTTCAAAAAAACACTATGAACCCTCACACCGCCCCTTACTTTTTCTCATAAATACTGTAGTTGAAAAGGCTTTGCTGTTAAAAAGTCTGGTGTGGACTTTCCATTACTGGATGGCAAAGGAAAAGCAAAGTAGGGAATCATGAGTGAGTCTCTGTGGTGCAATCGGTTAGCGCGTTCGGCTGTTACCCGAAAGGTTGGTGATTCAAGCCCACCCAGGGAAGTCTATTTATTTTGATGCCATAGCTTTTAACTTGCTATAACAAACTACAGGGCATAGTCTTAACCTTTCAAAAAACTTTCCATCACTGAATGGCAAAGGAGAAGCAAATTAGTTAACCAGGTTTATGTCTCTGTGGCGCAATCGGTTAGCGCGTTCGGCTGTTAACCGAAAGGTTGGTGGTTCAAGCCCACCCAGGGACGTCTATTAATTTGATGCCATAGCTTTTAACATGCTACAACAAACTGAAGAGCATAGTCCTAAACTTTCAAAAAAACACTATGAACCCTCACACCGCCCCCTTACTTTTTCTCATGAATACTGTAGTTGAAAAGGCTTTGCTGTTAAAAAGTCTGGTGTGGACTTTCCATTACTGAATGGCAAAGGAAAAGCAAAGTAAATAATCAAAAGTATGTCTCTGTGGCGCAATCGGTTAGCGCGTTCGGCTGTTAACCGAAAGTTTGGTGGTTCAAGCCCACCCAGGAACGTCTATTTATTTTGATGCCATAGCTTTTAACATGTTACAACAAACTGAAGAGCATAGTCCTAAACTTTCAAAAAAACACTATGAACCCTCACAACGCCCCTTACTTTTTCTCATAAATACTGTAGTTGAAAAGGCTTTGCTGTGAAAAAGTCTGGTGTGGACTTTCCATTACTGGATGGCAAAGGAAAAGCAAAGTAGGGAATCATGAGTGAGTCTCTATGGCGCTATCGGTTAGCGGGTTCGGCTGTTAACCGAAAGCTTGGTGGTTCAAGCCCACCCAGGGACGTCTATTTATTTTGATGCCATAGCTTCTAACATGCTACAAAAAACTGAAGAGCATAGTCCTAACCTTTCAAAAAAACAATATGAACCCTCACACCGCCCCTTACTTTTTCTCATAAATAATGTAGTTGAAAAGGCTTTGCTGTTAAAAAGTCTGGTGTAGACTTTCCATTACTGGATGGCAAAGGAAATGCAAAGTAGTGAATCATGAGTGAGTCTCTGTGGTGCATTCATTTAGCGCGTTCGGCTGTTATACGAACGATTGGTGATTCAAGCCCACCCAGGGAAGTCTATTTATTTTGATGCCATAGCTTTTAACATGCTACAACAAACTGAAGAGCATAGTCCTAAACTTTCAAAAGAACACTATGAACCCTCACACCACCCCTTACTTTTTCTCATAAATACTGTAGTTGAAAAGGCTTTGCTGTGAAAATGTCTGGGGTGGACTTTCCATTACTGGATGGCAAAGGAAATGCAAAGTAGTGAATCATGAGTGAGTCTCTGTGGTGCATTCGGTTAGCGCGTTCGGCTGTTACCCAAACGGTTGGTGATTCAAGCCCACCCAGGGAAGTCTATTTATTTTGAAAAGCAAAGTATGGAATCATGAGAGAGTCTCTGTGGCGCAATCGATTAGCACGTTCGGCTGTTAGATAATCAAGCGTATGTCTCTGTGGCGCAATCGGTTAGCACGTTCGGCTGTTAACCGAAAGTTTGGTGGTTCAAGCCCACCCAGGGACAACTATTTTTTTTGATACCCTAGCTTCTAACATGCTACAACAAACTGAAGAGCATAGTCCTAACCTTTCAAAAAAACACTATGAGCCATCACACCGCCCCTTACTTTTTCTCATAAATACTGTAGCTAAAAAGGCTTTGCTGTTAAAAAGTCTGGTGTGGACTTTCCATTACTGGATGGCAAAGGAAAAGCAAAGTAGTGAATCATGAGTGAGTCTCTGTGGCGCAATCGGTTAGCGCGTTCGGCTGTTAACCGAAAGGTTGGTGGTTCAAGCCCACCCAGGGACGTCTATTTATTTTGATGCCATAGCTTTTAACTTGCTGTAACAAACTGCAGGGCATAGTCCTAACCTTTCAAAAAACTTTCCATCACTGGATGGCAAAGGAGAAGCAAATTAGTTAACCAGGTGTGTGTCTCTGTGGCGCAATCGGTTAGCGCGTTCGGCTGTTAACCGAAAGGTTGGTGGTTCAAGCCCACCCAGGGACGTCTATTTATTTTGATGCCATAGCTTCTAAAATGCTACAACAAACTGAAGAGCATAGTCCAAACCTTTCAAAAAACACTATAAACCCTCACACCGCCCCTTACTTTTTCTCATAAATACTGTAGTTGAAAAGGCTTTGCTGTGAAAAAGTCTGGGGTGGACTTTCCATTACTGGATGGCAAAGGAAAAGCAAAGTAGGGAATCGTGAGTGAGTCTCTATGGTGCGATCGGTTAGCGCGTTCGGCTGTTAACCGAAAGGTGGGTGGTTCAAGCCCACCCAGGGACGTCTATTTGTTTTGATGCCTTAGCTTCTAACATGCTACAACAAACTGAAGAGCATAGTCCTAACCTTTCAAAAAAACACTATGAACCCTCACACCGCCCCTTACTTTTTCTCATAAATAATGTAGTTGAAAAGGCTTTGCTGTTAAAAAATCTGGTCTGGACTCTCCATTACTGAACGACAAAGGAAAAGCAAAGTAGATATTCAAGAGTATTTCTCTGTGGCGCAATCGGTTAGCGCGTTCTAATGTTAACTGAAAGGTTGGTGGTTCAAGCCCACCCAGGGACGTCTATTTATTTTGATGCCATAGATTTTAACATGCTACAACAAACTGAAGAGCATAGTCCTAAACTTTCAAAAAAACACTATGAACCCTCACACCACCCCTTACTTTTTCTCATAAATACTGTAGTTGAAAAGGCTTTGCTGTTAAAAAGTCTGGTGTGGACTTTCCATTACTGGATGGCAAAGGAAATGCAAAGTAGTGAATCATGAGTGAGTCTCTGTGGTGCATTCGGTTAGCGCGTTCGGCTGTTACCCGAACGGTTGGTGATTCAATCCCACCCAGGGAAGTCTATTTATTTTGATGCCATAGCTTTTAACTTGCTATAACAAACTGCAGGGCATAGTCCTAACCTTTCAAAAAACTTTCCATCACTGGATGGCAAAGGAGAAGCAAATTAGTTAACCAGGCGTGTGTCTCTGTGGCGCAATCGGTTAGCGCATTCGGCTGTTAACCGAAAAGTTGGTAGTTCAAGCCCACCCAGGGACGTCTATTTATTTTGATGCCATAGCTTCTAACATGCTACAACAAACTGAAGAGCATAGTCCTAACCTTTCAAAAAAACACTATGAACCCTCACACCGCCCCTTACTTTTTCTCATAAATACTGTAGTTGAAAAGGCTTTGCTGTGAAAAAGTCTGGGGTGGACTTTCCATTACTGGATGGCAAAGGAAAAGCAAAGTAGGGAATCATGAGTGTGTCTCTGTGGCGCAATCGGTTAGCGCGTTCGGCTGTTAACCGAAAGGTTGGTGGTTCAAGCCCACCCAGAGACTTCTATTTATTTTGATGCCATAGCTTTTAACATGCTACAACAAACTGAAGAGCATAGTCCTAAACTTTCAAAAAAACACTATGAACCCTCACACCGCCCCTTACTTTTTCTCATAAATACTGTAGTTGAAAAGGCTTTGCTGTGAAAAAGTCTGGTGTGGACTTTCCATTACTGGATGGCAAAGGAAAAGCAAAGTAGGGAAACATGAGTGAGTCTCTATGGCGCGATCGGTTAGCGCGTTCGGCTGTTAACCGAAAGCTTGGTGGTTCAAGCCCACCCAGGGACGTCTATAAATTTTGATGTCATAGCTTCTAACATGCTACAACAAACTGAAGAGCATAGTCCTAACCTTTCAAAAAAACACTATGAACCCTCACACCGCCCCTTACTTTTTCTCATAAATACTGTAGTTGAAAAGGCTTTGCTGTTAAAAAGTCTGGTGTGGACTTTCCATTACTGGATGGCAAAGGAAAAGCAAAGTAGGGAATCATGAGTGAGTCTCTGTGGTGCAATCGGTTAGCGCGTTCGGCTGTTACCCGAAAGGTTGGTGATGCAAGCCCACCCAGGGAAGTCTATTTATTTTGATGCCATAGCTTTTAACTTGCTATAACAAACTACAGGGCATAGTCCTAACCTTTCAAAAAACTTTCCATCACTGAATGGCAAAGGAGAAGCAAATTAGTTAACCAGGTTTATGTCTCTGTGGCGCAATTGGTTAGCGCGTTCGGCTGTTAACCGAAAGGTTGGTGGTTCAAGCCCACCCAGGGATGTCTATTAATTTGATGCCATAGCTTTTAACATGCTACAACAAACTGAAGAGCATAGTCCTAAACTTTCAAAAAAACACTATGAACCCTCACACCGCCCCTTACTTTTTCTCATGAATACTGTAGTTGAAAAGGCTTTGCTGTTAAAAAGTCTGGTGTGGACTTTCCATTACTGAATGGCAAAGGAAAAGCAAAGTAAATAATCAAAAGTATGTCTCTGTGGCGCAATCGGTTAGTGCGTTCGGCTGTTAACCGAAAGTTTGGTGGTTCAAGCCCACCCAGGAACGTCTATTTATTTTGATGCCATAGCTTTTAACATGTTACAACAAACTGAAGAGCATAGTCCTAAACTTTCAAAAAAACACTATGAACCCTCACAACGCCCCTTACTTTTTCTCATAAATACTGTAGTTGAAAAGGCTTTGCTGTGAAAAAGTCTGGTGTGGACTTTCCATTACTGGATGGCAAAAGAAAAGCAAAGTAGGGAATCATGAGTGAGTCTCTATGGCGCTATCGGTTAGCGGGTTCGGCTGTTAACCGAAAGCTTGGTGGTTCAAGCCCACCCAGGGACGTCTATTTATTTTGATGCCATAGCTTCTAACATGCTACAAAAAACTGAAGAGCATAGTCCTAACCTTTCAAAAAAACAATATGAACCCTCACACCGCCCCTTACTTTTTCTCATAAATAATGTAGTTGAAAAGGCTTTGCTGTGAAAAAGTCTGGTGTAGACTTTCCATTACTGGATGGCAAAGGAAATGCAAAGTAGTGAATCATGAGTGAGTCTCTGTGGTGCATTCATTTAGCGCGTTCGGCTGTTATACGAACGGTTGGTGATTCAAGCCCACCCAGGGAAGTCTATTTATTTTGATGCCATAGCTTTTAACATGCTACAACAAACTGAAGAGCATAGTCCTAAACTTTCAAAAGAACACTATGAACCCTCACACCACCCCTTACTTTTTCTCATAAATACTGTAGTTGAAAAGGCTTTGCTGTGAAAATGTCTGGGGTGGACTTTCCATTACTGGATGGCAAAGGAAATGCAAAGTAGTGAATCATGAGTGAGTCTCTGTGGTGCATTCGGTTAGCGCGTTCGGCTGTTACCCAAACGGTTGGTGATTCAAGCCCACCCAGGGAAGTCTATTTATTTTGAAAAGCAAAGTATGGAATCATGAGAGAGTCTCTGTGGCGCAATCGATTAGCACGTTCGGCTGTTACATAATCAAGCGTATGTCTCTGTGGCGCAATCGGTTAGCACGTTCGGCTGTTAACCGAAAGGTTGGTGGTTCAAGCCCACCCAGGGACATCTATTTTTTTTGATACCCTAGCTTCTAACATGCTACAACAAACTGAAGAGCATAGTCCTAACCTTTCAAAAAAACACTATGAGCCATCACACCGCCCCTTACTTTTTCTCATAAATACTGTAGCTAAAAAGGCTTTGCTGTTAAAAAGTCTGGTGTGGACTTTCCATTACTGGATGGCAAAGGAAAAGCAAAGTAGTGAATCATGAGTGAGTCTCTGTGGCGCAATCGGTTAGCGCGTTCGGCTGTTAACCGAAAGGTTGGTGGTTCAAGCCCACCCAGGGACGTCTATTTATTTTGATGCCATAGCTTTTAACTTGCTGTAACAAACTGCAGGGCATAGTCCTAACCTTTCAAAAAACTTTCCATCATTGGATGGCAAAGGAGAAGCAAATTAGTTAACCAGGTGTGTGTCTCTGTGGCGCAATCGGTTAGCGCGTTCGGCTGTTAACCGAAAGGTTGGTGGTTCAAGCCCACCCAGGGACGTCTATTTATTTTGATGCCATAGCTTCTAACATGCTACAACAAACTGAAGAGCATAGTCCAAACCTTTCAAAAAACACTATAAACCCTCACACCGCCCCTTACTTTTTCTCATAAATACTGTAGTTGAAAAGGCTTTGCTGTGAAAAAGTCTGGGGTGGACTTTCCATTACTGGATGGCAAAGGAAAAGCAAAGTAGGGGATCGTGAGTGAGTCTCTATGGTGCGATCGGTTAGCGCGTTCGGCTGTTAACCGAAAGGTGGGTGGTTCAAGCCCACCCAGGGACGTCTATTTGTTTTGATGCCTTAGCTTCTAACATGCTACAACAAACTGAAGAGCATAGTCCTAACCTTTCAAAAAAACACTATGAACCCTCACACCGCCCCTTACTTTTTCTCATAAATAATGTAGTTGAAAAGGCTT
>JAPZIH010001028.1:17500-27500 GCA_027410445.1 Discoglossus pictus
TGGACTTTCCATTACTGGATGGCAAAGGAAATGCAAAGTAGTGAATCATGAGTGAGTCTCTGTGGTGCATTCGGTTAGCGCGTTCGGATGTTACCCAAACGTTTGGTGATTCAAGCCCACCCAGGGAAGTCTATTTATTTTGAAAAGCAAAGTATGGAATCATGAGAGAGTCTCTGTGGCGCAATCGATTAGCGCGATCGGCTGTTAGTTAATCAAGCGTATGTCTCTGTGGCGCAATCGGTTATCGCATTCGGCTGTTAATCAAAAGGTTGGTGGTTCAAGCCCACCCAGGGACGTCTATTTATTTTGATGCCATAGCTTTTAACTTGCTATAACAAACTGCAGGGCATAGTCCTAACCTTTCAAAAAACTTTCCATCACTGAATGGCAAAGGAGAAGCAAATTAGGTAACCAGGTGTGTGTCTCTGTGGCGCAATCGGTTAGCGCGTTCGGCTGTTAACCGAAAGGTTGGTGGTTCAAGCCCACCCACGGACGTCTATTTATTTGGATGCCATAGCTTTTAACATGCTACAGCAAACTGAAGAGCATAGTCCTAAACTTTCAAAAAAACACTATGAACCCTCACACCGCCCCTTACTTTTTCTCATAAATACTGTAGTTGAAAAGGCTTTGCTGTTAAAAAGTCTGGTGTGGACTTTCCATTACTGGATGGCAAAGGAAAAGCAAAGTAGTGAATCATGAGTGAGTCTCTGTGGTGCATTCGGTTAGCGCGTTCGGCTGTTACCCAAACGGTTGGTGATTCAAGCCCACCCAGGGAAGTCTATTTATTTTGAAAAGCAAAGTATGGAATCATGAGAGAGTCTCTGTGGCGCAATTGATTAGCACGTTCGGCTGTTAGATAATCAAGCGTATGTCTCTGTGGCGCAATCGGTTAGCACGTTCGGCTGTTAACCGAAAGGTTGGTGGTTCAAGCCCACCCAGGGACATCTATTTTTTTTGATACCCTAGCTTCTAACATGCTACAACAAACTGAAGAGCATAGTCCTAACCTTTCAAAAAAACACTATAAACCATCACACCGCCCCTTACTTTTTCTCATAAATACTGTAGCTAAAAAGGCTTTGCTGTTAAAAAGTCTGGTGTGGACTTTCCATTACTGGATGGCAAAGGAAAAGCAAAGTAGTGAATCATGAGTGAGTCTCTGTGGCGCAATCGGTTAGCGCGTTCGGCTGTTAACCGAAAGGTTGGTGGTTCAAGCCCACCCAGGGACGTCTATTTATTTTGATGCCATAGCTTTTAACTTGCTGTAACAAACTGCAGGGCATAGTCCTAACCTTTCAAAAAACTTTCCATCACTGGATGGCAAAGGAGAAGCAAATTAGTTAACCAGGTGTGTGTCTCTGTGGCGCAATCGGTTAGCGCGTTCGGTTGTTAACCGAAAGGTTGGTGGTTCAAGCCCACCCAGGGACGTCTATTTATTTTGATGCCATAGCTTCTAACATGCTACAACAAACTGAAGAGCATAGTCCAAACCTTTCAAAAAAACACTATAAACCCTCACACCGCCCCTTACTTTTTCTCATAAATACTGTAGTTGAAAAGGCTTTGCTGTGAAAAAGTCTGGGGTGGACTTTCCATTACTGGATGGCAAAGGAAAAGCAAAGAAGGGAATCGTGAGTGAGTCTCTATGGTGCGATCGGTTAGCGCGTTCGGCTGTTAACCGAAAGGTGGGTGGTTCAAGCCCACCCAGGGACGTCTATTTGTTTTGATGCCTTAGCTTCTAACATGCTACAACAAACTGAAGAGCATAGTCCTAACCTTTCAAAAAAACACTATGAACCCTCACACCGCCCCTTACTTTTTCTCATAAATAATGTAGTTGAAAAGGCTTTGCTGTTAAAAAGTCTGGTCTGGACTCTCCATTACTGAACGACAAAGGAAAAGCAAAGTAGATAATCAAGAGTATGTCTCTGTGGCGCAATTGGTTAGCGCGTTCTACTGTTAACCGAAAGGTTAGTGGTTCCATCCCACCCAGGGACGTCTATTTATTTTGATGCCATAGCTTTTAACATTCTACAACAAACTGAAGAGCATAGTCCTAAACTTTTAAAAAAACACTATGAACCCTCACACCACCCCTTACTTTTTCTCATAAATACTGTAGTTGAAAAGGCTTTGATGTTAAAAAGTCTGGTGTGGACTTTCCATTACTGGATGGCAAAGGAAATGCAAAGTAGTGAATCATGAGTGAGTATCTGTGGTGCATTCGGTTAGCGCGTTCGGCTGTTACCCAAACGGTTGGTGATTCAAGCCCACCCAGGGAAGTCTATTTATTTTGAAAAGCAAAGTATGGAATCATGAGAGAGTCTCTGTGGCGCAATTGATTAGCACGTTCGGCTGTTAGATAATCACGCGTATGTCTCTGTGGCGCAATCGGTTAGTGCGTTCGGCTGTTAACCGAAAGGTTGGTGGTTCAAGCCCACCTAGGGAAGCCTATATATTTTGATGCCATAGCTTTTAACTTGCTATAACAAACTGCAGGGCATAGTTCTAACCTTTCAAAAAAACTTTCCATCACTGGATGGCAAAGGAGAAACAAATTAGTTAACCAGGTGTGTGTCTCTGTGGCGCAATCGGTTAGCGCGTTCGGCTGTTAACCGAAAGGTTGGTGGTTCAAGCCCACCCAGGGATGTTTATTTATTTTGATGCCATAGCTTCTAACATGCTACAACAAACTGAAGAGCATAGTCCTAACCTTTCAAAAAAACACTATGAACCCTCACACCGCCCCTTACTTTTTCTCATAAATACTGTAGTTGAAAAGGCTTTGCTGTTAAAAAGTCTGGTGTGGACTTTCCATTACTGGATGGCAAAGGAAATGCAAAGTAGTGAATCATGAGTGAGTCTCTGTGGTGCATTCGGTTAGCGCGTTCGGCTGTTACCCAAACGGTTGGTGATTCAAGCCCACCAGGGAAGTCTATTTATTTTGATGCCATAGCTTTTAACTTGCTGTAACAAACTGCAGGGCATAGTCCTAACCTTTCAAAAAACTTTCCATCACTGGATGGCAAAGGAGAAGCAAATTAGTTAACCAGGTGTGTGTCTCTGTGGCGCAATCGGTTAGCGTGTTCGGCTGTTAACCGAAAGGTTGGTGGTTCAAGCCCACCCAGGGACGTCTATTTATTTTGATGCCATAGCTTCTAAAATGCTACAACAAACTGAGTAGCATAGTCCTAACCTTTCAAAAAAACACTATGAACCCTCACACCGCCCCTTACTTTTTCTCATAAATACTGTAGTTGAAAAGGCTTTGCTGTGAAAAAGTCTGGGGTGGACTTTCCATTACTGGATGGCAAAGGAAAAGCAAAGAAGGGAATCGTGAGTGAGTCTCTATGGTGCGATCGGTTAGCGTGTTCGGCTGTTAACCGAAAGGTGGGTGGTTCAAGCCCACCCAGGGACGTCTATTTGTTTTGATGCCTTAGCTTCTAACATGCTACAACAAACTGAAGAGCATAGTCCTAACCTTTCAAAAAAACACTATGAACCCTCACACCGCCCCTTACTTTTTCTCATAAATAATGTAGTTGAAAAGGCTTTGCTGTTAAAAAGTCTGGTCTGGACTCTCCATTACTGAACGACAAAGGAAAAGCAAAGTAGATAATCAAGAGTATGTCTCTGTGGTGCAATTGGTTAGCGCGTTCTACTGTTAACCGAAAGGTTAGTGGTTCAAGCCCACCCAGGGACGTCTATTTATTTTGATGCCATAGCTTTTAACATGCTACAACAAACTGAAGAGCATAGTCCTAAACTTTTAAAAAAACACTATGAACCCTCACACCACCCCTTACTTTTTCTCATAAATACTGTAGTTGAAAAGGCTTTGATGTTAAAAAGTCTGGTGTGGACTTTCCATTACTGGATGGCAAAGGAAATGCAAAGTAGTGAATCATGAGTGAGTATCTGTGGTGCATTCGGTTAGCGCGTTCGGCTGTTACCCGAACGGTTGGTGATTCAATCCCACCCAGGGAAGTCTATTTATTTTGATGCCATAGCTTTTAACTTGCTATAACAAACTGCAGGGCATAGTCCTAACCTTTCAAAAAACTTTCCATCACTGGATGGCAAAGGAGAAGCAAATTAGTTAACCAGGCGTGTGTCTCTGTGGCGCAATCGGTTAGCGCATTCGGCTGTTAACCGAAAAGTTGGTGGTTCAAGCCCACCCAGGGACATCTATTTATTTTGATGCCATAGCTTTTAACATGCTACAACAAACTGAAGAGCATAGTCCTAAACTTTCAAAAAAACTCTATGAACCCTCACACCACACCTTACTTTTTCTCATAAATACTGTAGTTGAAAAGGCTTTGCTGTTAAAAAGTCTGGTGTGGACTTTCCATTACTGGATGGCAAAGGAAATGCAAAGTAGTGAATCATGAGTGAGTATCTGTGGTGCATTCGGTTAGCGCGTTCGGCTGTTACTCGAACGGTTGGTGATTCAATCCCACCCAGGGAAGTCTATTTATTTTGATGCCATAGCTTTTAACTTGCTATAACAAACTGCAGGGCATAGTCCTAACCTTTCAAAAAACTTTCCATCACTGGATGGCAAAGGAGAAGCAAATTAGTTAACCAGGCGTGTGTCTCTGTGGCGCAATTGGTTAGCGCGTTCTACTGTTAACAGAAAGGTTAGTGGTTCAAGCACACACAGGGACGTCTATTTATTTTGATGCCATAGCTTTTAACATGCTACAACAAACTGAAGAGCATAGTCCTAAACTTTTAAAAAAACACTATGAACCCTCACACCACCCCTTACTTTTTTTCATAAATACTGTAGTTGAAAAGTCTTTGCTGTTAAAAAGTCTGGTGTGGACTTTCCATTACTGGATGGCAAAGGAAATGCAAAGTAGTGAATCATGAGTGAGTATCTGTGGTGCATTCGGTTAGCGCGTTCGGCTGTTACCCGAACAGTTGGTGATTCAATCCCACCCAGGGAAGTCTATTTATTTTGATGCCATAGCTTTTAACTTGCTATAACAAACTGCAGGGCATAGTCCTAACCTTTCAAAAAACTTTCCATCACTGGATGGCAAAGGAGAAGCAAATTAGTTAACCAGGCGTGTGTCTCTGTGGCGCAATCGGTTAGCGCATTCGGCTGTTAACCGAAAAGTTGGTGGTTCAAGCCCACCCAGGGACGTCTATTTATTTTGATGCCATAGCTTTTAACATGCTACAACAAACTGAAGAGCATAGTCCTAAACTTTCAAAAAAACTCTATGAACCCTCACACCACCCCTTACTTTTTCTCATAAATACTGTAGTTGAAAAGGCTTTGCTGTTAAAAAGTCTGGTGTGGACTTTCCATTAATGGATGGCAAAGGAAATGCAAAGTAGTGAATCCTAAGTGAGTCTCTGTGGTGCTTTCGGTTAGCGCGTTCGGCTGTTACCCGAAAGGTTCGTGATTCAAACCCACCCAGGGAAGTTTATTTATTTTGATGCCATAGCTTTTAACTTGCTATAACAAACTGCAGGGCATAGTCCTAACCTTTCAAAAAACTTTCCATTACTGGATGGCAAAGGAAATGCAAAGTAGTGAATCATGAGTGAGTCTCTGTGGTGCATTCGGTTAGCGCGTTCGGCTGTTACCCAAACGGTTGGTGATTCAAGCCCACCCAGGGAAGTCTATTTATTTTGATGCCATAGCTTTTAACTTGCTATAACAAACTGCAGGGCATAGTCCTAACTTTCAAAAAACTTTCCATCACTGGATGGCAAAGGAGAAGCAAATTAGTTAACCAGGTGTGTGTCTCTGTGGCGCAATCGGTTAGCGCATTCGGCTGTTAACCGAAAGGTTGGTGGTTCAAGCCCACCCAGGGACGTCTATTTATTTTAATGCCATAGCTTCTAACATGCTACAACAAACTGAAGAGCATAGTCCTAACCTTTCAAAAAAACACTATGAACCCTCACACCGCCCCTTACTTTTTCTCATAAATACTGTAGTTGAAAAGGCTTTGCTGTTAAAAAGTCTGGTGTGGACTTTCCATTACTGGATGGCAAAGGAAAAGCAAAGTAGGGAATCATGAGTGAGTCTCTTTGGCGCAATCGGTTAGCGCGTTCGGCTGTTAACCGAAAAGTTGGTGGTTCAAGCCCACCCAGGGACGTCTATTTATTTTGATGCCATAGCTTTTAACATGCTACAACAAACTGAAGAGCATAGTCCTAACCTTTCAAAAAAACACTATGAACCCTCACACCGCCCCTTACTTTTTCTCATAAATACTGTAGTTGAAAAGGCTTTGCTGTTAAAAAGTCTGGTGTGGACTTTCCATTACTGGATGGCAAAGGAAATGCAAAGTAGTGAATCATGAGTGAGTCTCTGTGGTGCATTCGGTTAGCGCGTTCGGCTGTTACCCAAACGGTTGGTGATTCAAGCTCACCCAGGGAAGTCTATTTATTTTGATGCCATAGCTTTTAACTTGCTATAACAAACTGCAGGGCATAGTCCTAACTTTCAAAAAACTTTCCATCACTGGATGGCAAAGGAGAAGCAAATTAGTTAACCAGGTGTGTGTCTCTGTGGCGCAATCGGTTAGCGCATTCGGCTGTTAACCGAAAGGTTGGTGGTTCAAGCCCACCCAGGGACGTCAATTTATTTTAATGCCATAGCTTCTAACATGCTACAACAAACTGAAGAGCATAGTCCTAACCTTTCAAAAAAACACTATGAACCCTCACACCGCCCCTTACTTTTTCTCATAAATACTGTAGTTGAAAAGGCTTTGCTGTTAAAAAGTCTGGTGTGGACTTTCCATTAATGGATGGCAAAGGAAATGCAAAGTAGTGAATCCTAAGTGAGTCTCTGTGGTGCTTTCGGTTAGCGCGTTCGGCTGTTACCCAAACGGTTGGTGATTCAAGCTCACCCAGGGAAGTCTATTTATTTTGATGCCATAGCTTTTAACTTGCTATAACAAACTGCAGGGCATAGTCCTAACTTTCAAAAAACTTTCCATCACTGGATGGCAAAGGAGAAGCAAATTAGTTAACCAGGTGTGTGTCTCTGTGGCGCAATCGGTTAGCGCGTTCGGCTGTTAACCGAAAGGTTGGTGGTTCAAGCCCACCCAGGGATGTTTATTTATTTTGATGCCATAGCTTCTAACATGCTACAACAAACTGAAGAGCATAGTCCTAACCTTTCAAAAAAACACTATGAACCCTCACACCGCCCCTTACTTTTTCTCATAAATACTGTAGTTGAAAAGGCTTTGCTGTTAAAAAGTCTGGTGTGGACTTTCCATTACTGGATGGCAAAGGAAATGCAAAGTAGTGAATCATGAGTGAGTCTCTGTGGTGCATTCGGTTAGCGCGTTCGGCTGTTACCCAAACGGTTGGTGATTCAAGCCCACCCAGGGAAGTCTATTTATTTTGATGCCATAGCTTTTAACTTGCTATAACAAACTGCAGGGCATAGTCCTAACTTTCAAAAAACTTTCCATCACTGGATGGCAAAGGAGAAGCAAATTAGTTAACCAGGTGTGTGTCTCTGTGGCGCAATCGGTTAGCGCATTCGGCTGTTAACCGAAAGGTTGGTGGTTCAAGCCCACCCAGGGACGTCTATTTATTTTGATGCCATAGCTTCTAACATGCTACAACAAACTGAAGAGCATAGTCCTAACCTTTCAAAAAAACACTATGAACCCTCACACCGCCCCTTACTTTTTCTCATAAATACTGTAGTTGAAAAGGCTTTGCTGTTAAAAAGTCTGGTGTGGACTTTCCATTACTGGATGGCAAAGGAAAAGCAAAGTAGGGAATCATGAGTGAGTCTCTTTGGCGCAATCGGTTAGCGCGTTCGGCTGTTAACCGAAAAGTTGGTGGTTCAAGCCCACCCAGGGACGTCTATTTATTTTGATGCCATAGCTTTTAACATGCTACAACAAACTGAAGAGCATAGTCCTAACCTTTCAAAAAAACACTATGAACCCTCACACCGCCCCTTACTTTTTCTCATAAATACTGTAGTTGAAAAGGCTTTGCTGTTAAAAAGTCTGGTGTGGACTTTCCATTACTGGATGGCAAAGGAAAAGCAAAGTAGGGAATCATGAGTGAGTCTCTTTGGCGCAATCGGTTAGCGCGTTCGGCTGTTTACCGAAAAGTTGGTGGTTCAAGCCCACCCAGGGACGTCTATTTATTTTGATGCCATAGCTTTTAACATGCTACAACAAACTGAAGAGCATAGTCCTAAACTTTCAAAAAAACTCTATGAACCCTCACACCACCCCTTACTTTTTCTCATAAATACTGTAGTTGAAAAGGCTTTGCTGTTAAAAAGTCTGGTGTGGACTTTCCATTAATGGATGGCAAAGGAAATGCAAAGTAGTGAATCCTGAGTGAGTCTCTGTGGTGCTTTCGGTTAGCGCGTTCGGCTGTTACCCGAAAGGTTCGTGATTCAAACCCACCCAGGGAAGTCTATTTATTTTGATGCCATAGCTTTTAACTTGCTACAACAAACTGAAGAGCATAGTCCTAACCTTTCAAAAAAACACTATGAACCCTCACACCGCCCCTTACTTTTTCTCATAAATACTGTAGTTGAAAAGGCTTTGCTGTTAAAAAGTCTGGTGTGGACATTCCATTACTGAATGGCAAAGGAAATGCAAAGTAGATAATCAAGCGTATGTCTCTGTGGCGCAATCGGTTAGTGCGTTCGGCTGTTAACCGAAAGGTTGGTGGTTCAAGCCCACCTAGAGAAGCCTATTTATTTTGATGCCATAGCTTTTAACTTGCTATAACAAACTGCAGGGCATAGTTCTAACCTTTCAAAAAACTTTCCATCACTGGATGGCAAAGGAGAAACAAATTAGTTAACCAGGTGTGTGTCTCTGTGGCGCAATCGGTTAGCGCGTTCGGCTGTTAACCGAAAGGTTGGTGGTTCAAGCCCACCCAGGGATGTTTATTTATTTTGATGCCATAGCTTCTAACATGCTACAACAAACTGAAGAGCATAGTCCTAACCTTTCAAAAAAACACTATGAACCCTCACACCGCCCCTTACTTTTTCTCATAAATACTGTAGTTGAAAAGGCTTTGCTGTTAAAAAGTCTGGTGTGGACTTTCCATTACTGGATGGCAAAGGAAATGCAAAGTAGTGAATCATGAGTGAGTCTCTGTGGTGCATTCGGTTAGCGCGTTCGGCTGTTACCCAAACGGTTGGTGATTCAAGCCCACCAGGGAAGTCTATTTATTTTGATGCCATAGCTTTTAACTTGCTATAACAAACTGCAGGGCATAGTCCTAACTTTCAAAAAACTTTCCATCACTGGATGGCAAAGGAGAAGCAAATTAGTTAACCAGGTGTGTGTCTCTGTGGCGCAATCGGTTAGCGCATTCGGCTGTTAACCGAAAGGTTGGTGGTTCAAGCCCACCCAGGGACGTCTATTTATTTTGATGCCATAGCTTCTAACATGCTACAACAAACTGAAGAGCATAGTCCTAACCTTTCAAAAAAACACTATGAACCCTCACACGCCCCTTACTTTTTCTCATAAATACTGTAGTTGAAAAGGCTTTGCTGTTAAAAAGTCTGGTGTGGACTTTCCATTACTGGATGGCAAAGGAAAAGCAAAGTAGGGAATCATGAGTGAGTCTCTTTGGCGCAATCGGTTAGCGTGTTCGGCTGTTTACCGAAAAGTTGGTGGTTCAAGCCCAACCAGGGACGTCTATTTATTTTGATGCCATAGCTTTTAACATGCTACAACAAACTGAAGAGCATAGTCCTAAACTTTCAAAAAAACTCTATGAACCCTCACACCACCCCTTACTTTTTCTCATAAATACTGTAGTTGAAAAGGCTTTGCTGTTAAAAAGTCTGGTGTGGACTTTCCATTAATGGATGGCAAAGGAAATGCAAAGTAGTGAATCCTGAGTGAGTCTATGTGGTGCTTTCGGTTAGCGCGTTCGGCTGTTACCCGAAAGGTTCGTGATTCAAACCCACCCAGGGAAGTCTATTTATTTTGATGCCATAGCTTTTAACTTGCTA
>JAPZIH010001028.1:32500-73122 GCA_027410445.1 Discoglossus pictus
TGAATGGCAAAGGAAATGCAAAGTAGATAATCAAGCGTATGTCTCTGTGGCGCAATCGGTTAGCGCGTTTCGGCTGTTAACCGAAAGGTTGGTGGTTCAAGCCCACCCAGGGGCGTCTTTTTATTTTGATGCCATAGCTTTTAACTTGCTATAACAAACTGCAGGGCATAGTCCTAACCTTTCAAAAAACTTTCCATCACTGGATGGCAAAGGAGAAGCAAATTAGTTAACCAGGTGTGAGTCTCTGTGGCGCAATCGGTTAGCGCGTTCGGCTGTTGTCCGAAAGGTTGGTGGTTCAAGCCCACCCAGGGACGTTTATTTATTTTGATGCCATAGCTTCTAACATGCTACAACAAACTGAAGAGCATAGTCCAAACCTTTCAAAAAAACACTATGAACCCTCACACCGCCCCTTACTTTTTCTCATAAATACTGTAGTTGAAAAGGCTTTGCTGTGAAAAAGTCTGTGGTGGACTTTCCATTACTGGATGGCAAAGGAAATGCAAAGTAGTGAATCATGAGTGAGTCTCTGTGGTGCATTCGGTTAGCGCGTTCGGCTGTTACCCAAACGTTTGGTGATTCAAGCCCACCCAGGGAAGTCTATTTATTTTGAAAAGCAAAGTATGGAATCATGAGAGAGTCTCTGTGGCGCAATCGATTAGCGCGATCGGCTGTTAGTTAATCAAGCGTATGTCTCTGTGGCGCAATCAGTTATCGCATTCGGCTTTTAATCAAAAGGTTGGTGGTTCAAGCCCACCCAGGGACGTCTATTTATTTTGATGCCATAGCTTTTAACTTGCTATAACAAACTGCAGGGCATAGTCCTAACCTTTCAAAAAACTTTCCATCACTGAATGGCAAAGGAGAAGCAAATTAGGTAACCAGGTGTGTGTCTCTGTGGCACAATCGGTTAGCGCGTTCGGCTGTTAACTGAAAGGTTGGTGGTTCAAGCCCACCCACGGACGTCTATTTATTTGGATGCCATAGCTTTTAACATGCTACAGCAAACTGAAGAGCATAGTCCTAAACTTTCAAAAAAACACTATGAACCCTCACACCGCCCCTTACTTTTTCTCATAAATACTGTAGTTGAAAAGGCTTTGCTGTTAAAAAGTCTGGTGTGGACTTTCCATTACTGGATGGCAAAGGAAAAGCAAAGTAGGGAATCATGAGTGAGTCTCTGTGGCGCAATCGGTTAGCGCGTTCGGCTGTTAACCGAAAGGTTGGTGGTTCAAGCCCACCCAGGGAAGTCTATTTATTGTGATGCCATAGCTTTTAGCTTGCTATAACAAACTGCAGGGCATAGTCCTAACCTTTCAAAAAACTTTCCATCACTGGATGGCAAAGGAGAAGCAAATTAGGTAACCAGGTGTGTGTCTCTGTTGCGCAATCGGTTAGCGCGTTCGGCTGTTAACCGAAATGTTGGTGGTTCAAGCCCACCCAGGAACATCTATTTATTTTGATGCCATAGCTTCTAAAATGCTACAACAAACTGAGTAGCATAGTCCTAACCTTTCAAAAAAACACTATGAACCCTCACACCGCCCCTTACTTTTTCTCATAAATACTGTAGTTGAAAAGGCTTTGCTGTTAAAAAGTCTGGTGTGGACTTTCCATTACTGAATGGCAAAGGAAAAGCAATCAGTTAGCGCGTTCGGCTGTTACCCAAAAGGTTGGTGATTCAAGCCCACCCAGGGAAATCTAATTATTTTGATGCCATAGCTTTTAACTTGCTATAACAAACTGCAGGGCATAGTCTTAACCTTTCAAAAAAACACTATGAACCCTCACACCGCCCCTTACTTTTTCTCATAAATACTGTAGTTGAAAAGGCTTTGCTGTTAAAAAGTCTGGTGTGGACTTTCCATTACTGAATGGCAAAGGAAAAGCAAAGTAGATAATCAAGAGTATGTCTATGTGGCGCAATCGGTTATCGCATTCGGCTGTTAATCAAAAGGTTGGTGGTTCAAGCCCACCCAGGGACGTCTATTTATTTTGATGCCATAGCTTTTAACTTGCTATAACAAACTGCAGGGCATAGTCCTAACCTTTCAAAAAACTTTCCATCACTGAATGGCAAAGGAGAAGCAAATTAAGTAACCAGGTGTGTGTCTCTGTGGCGCAATCGGTTAGCGCGTTCGGCTGTTAACCGAAAGGTTGGTGGTTCAAGCCCACCCACGGACGTCTATTTATTTGGATGCCATAGCTTTTAACATGCTACAGCAAACTGAAGAGCATAGTCCTAAACTTTCAAAAAAACACTATGAACCCTCACACCGCCCCTTACTTTTTCTCATAAATACTGTAGTTGAAAAGGCTTTGCTGTTAAAAAGTCTGGTGTGGACTTTCCATTACTGGATGGCAAAGGAAAAGCAAAGTAGGGAATCATGAGTGAGTCTCTGTGGCGCAATCGCTTAGCGCCTTCGGCTGTTACCCGAAAGGTTGGTGATTCAAGCCCACCCAGGGAAGTCTATTTATTTTTATGCCATAGCTTTTAACTTGCTATAACAAACTGCAGGGCATAGTCCTAACCTTTCAAAAAACTTTCCATCACTGGATGGCAAAGGAGAAGCAAATTAGGTAACCAGGTGTGTGTCTCTGTGGCGCAATCGGTTAGCGTGTTCGGCTGTTAACCGAAATGTTGGTGGTTCAAGCCCACCCAGGAACATCTATTTATTTTGATGCCATAGCTTCTAACATGCTACAACAAACTGAGTAGCATAGTCCTAACCTTTCAAAAAAACACTATGAACCCTCACACCGCCTATTACTTTTTCTCATAAATACTGTAGTTGAAAAGGCTTTGCTGTTAAAAAGTCTGGTGTGGACTTTCCATTACTGGATGGCAAAGGAAAAGCAAAGTAGGGAATCATGAGTGAGTCTCTGTGGCGCAATCGCTTAGCGCGTTCGGCTGTTACCCGAAAGGTTGGTGATTCAAGCCCACCCAGGGAAGTCTATTTATTGTGATGCCATAGCTTTTAGCTTGCTATAACAAACTGCAGGGCATAGTCCTAACCTTTCAAAAAACTTTCCATCACTGGATGGCAAAGGAGAAGCAAATTAGGTAACCAGGTGTGTGTCTCTGTTGTGCAATCGGTTAGCGCGTTCGGCTGTTAACCGAAATGTTGGTGGTTCAAGCCCACCCAGAAACATCTATTTATTTTGATGCCATAGCTTCTAACATGCTACAACAAACTGAGTAGCATAGTCCTAACCTTTCAAAAAAACACTATGAACCCTCACACCGCCCCTTACTTTTTCTCATAAATACTGAAGTTGAAAAGGCTTTGCTGTTAAAAAGTCTGGTGTGGACTTTCCATTACTGAATGGCAAAGGAAAAGCAATCAGTTAGCGCGTTCGGCTGTTACCCAAAAGGTTGGTGATTCAAGCCCACCAAGGGAAATCTAATTATTTTGATGCCATAGCTTTTAACTTGCTATCACAAACTGCAGGGCATAGTCCTAACCTTTCAAAAAAACACTATGAACCCTCACACCGCCCCTTACTTTTTCTCATAAATACTGTAGTTGAAAAGGCTTTGCTGTTAAAAAGTCTGGTGTGGACTTTCCATTACTGGATGGCAAAGGAAAAGCAAAGTAGGGATTCATAAATGAGTCTCTGTGGCGCAATCGGTTAGAGCGTTTGGCTGTTACCCGAAAGGTTGGTGATTCAAGCCCACCCAGGGAAGTCTATTTATTTTGATGCCATAGCTTTTAACTTGCTATAACAAACTGCAGGGCATAGTCCTAACCTTTCAAAAAACTTTCCATCACTGGATGGCAAAGGAGAAGCAAATTAGTTAACCAGTTGTGTGTCTCTGTTGCGCAATCGGTTAGCGCGTTCGGCTTTTAACCGAAAGGTTGGTGGTTCAAGCCCACCCAGGGACGTCTATTTATTTTGATGCCATAGCTTCTAACATGCTACAACAAACTGAAGAGCATAGTCCTAACCTTTCAAAAAACACTATGAACCCTCACACCGCCCCTTACTTTTTCTCATAAATACTGTAGTTGAAAAGGCTTTGCTGTTAAAAAGTCTGGTGTGGACTTTCCATTACTGAATGGCAAAGGAAAAGCAAAGTAGAAAATCAAGAGAATGTCTTTGTGGCGCAATCGGTTAGCGCGTTCGGCTGTTAACCGAAAGGTTGGTGGTTCAAGCCCACCCAGGGACGTCTATTTATTTTGATGCCATAGCTTTTAACTTGCTATAACAAACTGCAGGGCATAGTCCTAACCTTTCAAAAAACTTTCCATCACTGGATGGCAAAGGAGAAGCAAATTAGTTAACCAGGTGTGTGTCTCTGTGGCGCAATCGGTTAGCGCGTTCGGCTGTTGTCCGAAAGGTTGGTGGTTCAAGCCCACCCAGGGACGTTTATTTATTTTGATGCCATAGCTTTTAACATGCTACAACAAACTAAAGAGCATAGTCCTAAACTTTCAAAAAAACGCTATGAACCCTCACACCACCACTTACTTTTTCTCATAAATACTGTAGTTGAAAAGGCTTTGCTGTTAAAAAGTCTGGTGTGGACTTTCCATTACTGAATGGCAAAGGAAATGCAAAGTAGATAATCAAGCGTATTTCTCTGTGGCGCAATCGGTTAGCGCGTTCGGCTGTTAACCGAAAGGTTGGTGGTTCAAGCCCACCCAGGGAAGCCTATTTATTTTGATGCCATAGCTTTTAACTTGCTATAACAAACTGCAGGGCATAGTCCTAACCTTTCAAAAAACTTTCCATCACTGGATGGCAAAGGAGAAGCAAATTAGTTAACCAGTTGTGTGTCTCTGTGGCGCAATCGGTTAGCGCGTTCGGCTGTTAACCGAAAGGTTGGTGGTTCAAGCCCACCCAGGGACGTCTATTTATTTTAATGCCATAGCTTCTAACATGCTACAACAAACTGAAGAGCATAGTCCTAACCTTTCAAAAAAACACTATGAACCCTCACACCGCCCCTTACTTTTTCTCATAAATACTGTAGTTGAAAAGGCTTTGCTGTTAAAAAGTCTGGGGTGGACTTTCCATTACTGGATGGCAAAGGAAATGCAAAGTAGTGAATCATGAGTGAGTCTCTGTGGTGCATTCGGTTAGCGCGTTCGGCTGTTACCCAAACGTTTGGTGACTCAAGCCCACCCAGGGAAGTCTATTTATTTTGAAAAGCAAAGTATGGAATCATGACAGAGTCTCTGTGGCGCAATCGATTAGCGCGATCGGCTGTTAGTTAATCAAGCGTATGTCTCTGTGGCGCAATCGGTTAGCGCGTTCGGCTGTTAACCGAAAGGTTGGTGGTTCAAGCCCACCCAGGGACGTCTATTTTTTTTGATACCCTAGCTTCTAACATGCTACAACAAACTGAAGAGCATAGTCCTAACCTTTCAAAAAAACACTATGAACCCTCACACCACCCCTTACTTTTTCTCATAAATACTGTAGCTGAAAAGGCTTTGCTGTTAAAAAGTCTGGTGTGGACTTTCCATTACTGGATGGCAAAGCAAAAGCAAAGTAGTGAATCATAAGTCAGTCTCTGTGGCGCAATCGGTTAGCGCGTTCGGCTGTTAACCGAAAGATTGGTGGTTCAAGCCCACCCAGGGACTTCTATTTATTTTGATGCCATAGCTTTTAACTTGCTGTAACAAACTGCAGGGCATAGTCCTAACCTTTCAAAAAACTTTCCATCACTGGATGGCAAAGGAGAAGCAAATTAGCTAACCAGGTGTGTGTCTCTGTGGCGCAATCGGTTAGCGCGTTTGGCTGTTAACCGAAAGGTAGGTGGTTCAAGCCCACCCAGGGACGTCTATTTATTTTGATGCCATAGCTTCTAACATGCTACAACAAACTGAAGAGCATAGTCCAAACCTTTCAAAAAAACACTATAAACCCTCACACCGCCGCTTACTTTTTCTCATAAATACTGTAGTTGAAAAGGCTTTGCTGTTAAAAAGTCTGGGGTGGACTTTCCATTACTGGATGGCAAAGGAAAAGCAAAGTAGGGAATCGTGAGTGAGTCTCTATGGTGTGATTGGTTAGCGCGTTCGGCTGTTAACCGAAAGGTGGGTGGTTCAAGCCCACCCAGGGACGTCTATTTGTTTTGATGCCTTAGCTTCTAACATGCTACAACAAACTGAAGAGCATAGTCCTAACCTTTCAAAAAAACACTATGAACCCTCACACCGCCCCTTACTTTTTCTCATAAATACTGTAGTTGAAAAGGCTTTGCTGTTAAAAAGTCTGGTCTGGACACTCCATTACTGAACGGCAAAGGAAAAGCAAAGTAGATAATCAATAGTATGTCTCTGTGGCGCAATCGGTTAGCACGTTCTGCTGTTAACCGAAAGGTTGGTGGTTCAAGCCCACCCAGGGACGTCTATTTATTTTGATGCCATAGCTTTTAACATGCTACAACAAACTGAAGAGCATAGTCCTAAACTTTCAAAAAAACACTATGAACCCTCACACCACCCCTTACTTTTTCTCATAAATACTGTAGTTGAAAAGGCTTTGCTGTTAAAAAGTCTGGTGTGGACTTTCCATTACTGAATGGCAAAGGAAATGCAAAGTAGATGATCAAGTGTATGTCTCTGTGGCGCAATCGGTTAGCGCGTTCGGCAGTTAACCGAAAGGTTGGTGGTTCAAGCCCACCCAGGGAAGCCTATTTATTTTGATGCCATAGCTTTTAACTTGCTATAACAAACTGCAGCGCATAGTCCTAACCTTTCAAAAAACTTTCCATCACTGGATGGCAAAGGAGAAGCAAATTAGTTAACCAGGTGTGTGTCTCTGTGGCGCAATCGGTTAGCGCGTTCGGCTGTTAACCGAAAGGTTGGTGGTTCAAGCCCACCCAGGGACGTCTATTTATTTTGATGCCATAGCTTCTAACATGCTACAACAAACTGAAGAGCATAGTCCTAACCTTTCAAAAAAACACTATGAACCCTCACACCGCCCCTTACTTTTTCTCATAAATACTGTAGTTGAAAAGGTTTTGCTGTTAAAAAGTCTGGTGTGGACTTTCCATTACTGGATGGCAAAGGAAAAGCAAAGTAGGGAATCATGAGTGAGTCTCTGTGGTGCATTCGGTTAGCGCGTTCGGCTGTTACCCAAACGGTTGGTGATTCAAGCCCACCCAGGGAAGTCTATTTATTTTGATGCCATAGCTTTTAACTTGCTATAACAAACTGCAGGGCATAGTCCTAACCTTTCAAAAAACTTTCCATCACTGGATGGCAAAGGAGAAGCAAATTAGTTAACCAGGTGTGTGTCTCTGTGGCGCAATCGGTTAGCGTGTTCGGCTGTTAACCGAAAGGTTGGTGGTTCAAGCCCACCCAGGGACGTCTATTTATTTTGATGCCATAGCTTCTAACATGCTACAACAAACTGAAGAGCATAGTCCTAAACTTTCAAAAAAACACTATGAACCCTCACACCGCCCCTTACTTTTTCTCATAAATAATGTAGTTGAAAAGGCTTTGCTGTTAAAAAGTCTGGTCTGGACTCTCCATTACTGAACGGCAAAGGAAAAGCAAATTAGATAATCAAGAGTATGTCTCTGTGGCGCAATCGGTTAGCGCGTTCGGCTGTTAACCGAAAGCTTGGTGGTTCAAGCCCACCCAGGGACGTCTATTCATTTTGATGCCATAGCTTTTAACATGCTACAACAAACTAAAGAGCATAGTCCTAAACTTTCAAAAAAACACTATGAACCCTCACACCACCCCTTACTTTTTCTCATAAATACTGTAGTTGAAAAGGCTTTGCTGTTAAAAAGTCTGGTGTGGACTTTCCATTACTGAATGGCAAAGGAAATGCAAAGTAGATAATCAAGCGTATGTCTCTGTGGCGCAATCGGTTAGCGCGTTCGGCTGTTAACCGAAAGGTTGGTGGTTCAAGCCCACCCAGGGGCGTCTTTTTATTTTGATGCCATAGCTTCTAACATGCTACAACAAACTGCAGGGCATAGTCCTAACCTTTCAAAAAACTTTCCATCACTGAATGGCAAAGGAGAAGCAAATTAAGTAACCAGGTGTGTGTCTCTGTGGCGCAATCGGTTAGCGCGTTCGGCTGTTAACCGAAAGGTTGGTGGTTCAAGCCCACCCACGGACGTCTATTTATTTGGATGCCATAGCTTTTAACATGCTACAGCAAACTGAAGAGCATAGTCCTAAACTTTCAAAAAAACACTATGAACCCTCACACCGCCCCTTACTTTTTCTCATAAATACTGTAGTTGAAAAGGCTTTGCTGTTAAAAAGTCTGGTGTGGACTTTCCATTACTGGATGGCAAAGGAAAAGCAAAGTAGGGAATCATGAGTGAGTCTCTGTGGCGCAATCGCTTAGCGCCTTCGGCTGTTACCCGAAAGGTTGGTGATTCAAGCCCACCCAGGGAAGTCTATTTATTTTGATGCCATAGCTTTTAACTTGCTATAACAAACTGCAGGGCATAGTCCTAACCTTTCAAAAAACTTTCCATCACTGGATGGCAAAGGAGAAGCAAATTAGGTAACCAGGTGTGTGTCTCTGTTGCGCAATCGGTTAGCGTGTTCGGCTGTTAACCGAAATGTTGGTGGTTCAAGCCCACCCAGGAACATCTATTTATTTTGATGCCATAGCTTCTAACATGCTACAACAAACTGAGTAGCATAGTCCTAACCTTTCAAAAAAACACTATGAACCCTCACACCGCCTATTACTTTTTCTCATAAATACTGTAGTTGAAAAGGCTTTGCTGTTAAAAAGTCTGGTGTGGACTTTCCATTACTGGATGGCAAAGGAAAAGCAAAGTAGGGAATCATGAGTGAGTCTCTGTGGCGCAATCGCTTAGCGCGTTCGGCTGTTACCCGAAAGGTTGGTGATTCAAGCCCACCCAGGGAAGTCTATTTATTGTGATGCCATAGCTTTTAGCTTGCTATAACAAACTGCAGGGCATAGTCCTAACCTTTCAAAAAACTTTCCATCACTGGATGGCAAAGGAGAAGCAAATTAGGTAACCAGGTGTGTGTCTCTGTTGTGCAATCGGTTAGCGCGTTCGGCTGTTAACCGAAATGTTGGTGGTTCAAGCCCACCCAGAAACATCTATTTATTTTGATGCCATAGCTTCTAACATGCTACAACAAACTGAGTAGCATAGTCCTAACCTTTCAAAAAAACACTATGAACCCTCACACCGCCCCTTACTTTTTCTCATAAATACTGAAGTTGAAAAGGCTTTGCTGTTAAAAAGTCTGGTGTGGACTTTCCATTACTGAATGGCAAAGGAAAAGCAATCAGTTAGCGCGTTCGGCTGTTACCCAAAAGGTTGGTGATTCAAGCCCACCAAGGGAAATCTAATTATTTTGATGCCATAGCTTTTAAATTGCTATCACAAACTGCAGGGCATAGTCCTAACCTTTCAAAAAAACACTATGGACCCTCACACCGCCCCTTACTTTTTCTCATAAATACTGTAGTTGAAAAGGCTTTGCTGTTAAAAAGTCTGGTGTGGACTTTCCATTACTGGATGGCAAAGGAAAAGCAAAGTAGGGATTCATAATTGAGTCTCTGTGGCGCAATCGGTTAGAGCGTTTGGCTGTTACCCGAAAGGTTAGTGATTCAAGCCCACCCAGGGAAGTCTATTTATTTTGATGCCATAGCTTTTAACTTGCTATAACAAACTGCAGGGCATAGTCCTAACCTTTCAAAAAACTTTCCATCACTGGATGGCAAAGGAGAAGCAAATTAGTTAACCAGTTGTGTGTCTCTGTTGCGCAATCGGTTAGCGCGTTCGGCTTTTAACCGAAAGGTTGGTGGTTCAAGCCCACCCAGGGACCTCTATTTATTTTGATGCCATAGCTTCTAACATGCTACAACAAACTGAAGAGCATAGTCCTAACCTTTCAAAAAACACTATGAACCCTCACACCGCCCCTTACTTTTTCTCATAAATACTGTAGTTGAAAAGGCTTTGCTGTTAAAAAGTCTGGTGTGGACTTTCCATTACTGAATGGCAAAGGAAAAGCAAAGTAGATAATCAAGAGAATGTCTTTGTGGCGCAATCGGTTAGCGCGTTCGGCTGTTAACCGAAAGGTTGGTGGTTCAAGCCCACCCAGGGACGTCTATTTATTTTGATGCCATAGCTTTTAACTTGCTATAACAAACTGCAGGGCATAGTCCTAACCTTTCAAAAAACTTTCCATCACTGGATGGCAAAGGAGAAGCAAATTAGTTAACCAGGTGTGTGTCTCTGTGGCGCAATCGGTTAGCGCGTTCGGCTGTTGTCCGAAAGGTTGGTGGTTCAAGCCCACCCAGGGACGTTTATTTATTTTGATGCCATAGCTTTTAACATGCTACAACAAACTAAAGAGCATAGTCCTAAACTTTCAAAAAAACGCTATGAACCCTCACACCACCACTTACTTTTTCTCATAAATACTGTAGTTGAAAAGGCTTTGCTGTTAAAAAGTCTGGTGTGGACTTTCCATTACTGAATGGCAAAGGAAATGCAAAGTAGATAATCAAGCGTATTTCTCTGTGGCGCAATCGGTTAGCGCGTTCGGCTGTTAACCGAAAGGTTGGTGGTTCAAGCCCACCCAGGGAAGCCTATTTATTTTGATGCCATAGCTTTTAACTTGCTATAACAAACTGCAGGGCATAGTCCTAACCTTTCAAAAAACTTTCCATCACTGGATGGCAAAGAAGAAGCAAATTAGTTAACCAGTTGTGTGTCTCTGTGGCGCAATCGGTTAGCGCGTTCGGCTGTTAACCGAAAGGTTGGTGGTTCAAGCCCACCCAGGGACGTCTATTTATTTTAATGCCATAGCTTCTAACATGCTACAACAAACTGAAGAGCATAGTCCTAACCTTTCAAAAAAACACTATGAACCCTCACACCGCCCCTTACTTTTTCTCATAAATACTGTAGTTGAAAAGGCTTTGCTGTTAAAAAGTCTGGGGTGGACTTTCCATTACTGGATGGCAAAGGAAATGCAAAGTAGTGAATCATGAGTGAGTCTCTGTGGTGCATTCGGTTAGCGCGTTCGGCTGTTACCCAAACGTTTGGTGACTCAAGCCCACCCAGGGAAGTCTATTTATTTTGAAAAGCAAAGTATGGAATCATGACAGAGTCTCTGTGGCGCAATCGATTAGCACGATCGGCTGTTAGTTAATCAAGCGTATGTCTCTGTGGCGCAATCGGTTAGCGCGTTCGGCTGTTAACCGAAAGGTTGGTGGTTCAAGCCCACCCAGGGACGTCTATTTTTTTTGATACCCTAGCTTCTAACATGCTACAACAAACTGAAGAGCATAGTCCTAACCTTTCAAAAAAACACTATGAACCCTCACACCGCCCCTTACTTTTTCTCATAAATACTGTAGCTGAAAAGGCTTTGCTGTTAAAAAGTCTGGTGTGGACTTTCCATTACTGGATGGCAAAGCAAAAGCAAAGTAGTGAATCATAAGTCAGTCTCTGTGGCGCAATCGGTTAGCGCGTTCGGCTGTTAACCGAAAGATTGGTGGTTCAAGCCCACCCAGGGACTTCTATTTATTTTGATGCCATAGCTTTTAACTTGCTGTAACAAACTGCAGGGCATAGTCCTAACCTTTCAAAAAACTTTCCATCACTGGATGGCAAAGGAGAAGCAAATTAGCTAACCAGATGTGTGTCTCTGTGGCGCAATCGGTTAGCGCGTTTGGCTGTTAACCGAAAGGTAGGTGGTTCAAGCCCACCCAGGGACGTCTATTTATTTTGATGCCATAGCTTCTAACATGCTACAACAAACTGAAGAGCATAGTCCAAACCTTTCAAAAAAACACTATAAACCCTCACACCGCCGCTTACTTTTTCTCATAAATACTGTAGTTGAAAAGGCTTTGCTGTTAAAAAGTCTGGGGTGGACTTTCCATTACTGGATGGCAAAGGAAAAGCAAAGTAGGGAATCGTGAGTGAGTCTCTATGGTGTGATTGGTTAGCGCGTTCGGCTGTTAACCGAAAGGTGGGTGGTTCAAGCCCACCCAGGGACGTCTATTTGTTTTGATGCCTTAGCTTCTAACATGCTACAACAAACTGAAGAGCATAGTCCTAACCTTTCAAAAAAACACTATGAACCCTCACACCGCCCCTTACTTTTTCTCATAAATAATGTAGTTGAAAAGGCTTTGCTGTTAAAAAGTCTGGTCTGGACACTCCATTACTGAACGGCAAAGGAAAAGCAAAGTAGATAATCAAGAGTATGTCTCTGTGGCGCAATCGGTTAGCACGTTCTGCTGTTAACTGAAAGGTTGGTGGTTCAAGCCCACCCAGGGACGTCTATTTATTTTGATGCCATAGCTTTTAACATGCTACAACAAACTGAAGAGCATAGTCCTAAACTTTCAAAAAAACACTATGAACCCTCACACCACCCCTTACTTTTTCTCATAAATACTGTAGTTGAAAAGGCTTTGCTGTTAAAAAGTCTGGTGTGGACTTTCCATTACTGAATGGCAAAGGAAATGCAAAGTAGATGATCAAGTGTATGTCTCTGTGGCGCAATCGGTTAGCGCGTTCGGCAGTTAACCGAAAGGTTGGTGGTTCAAGCCCACCCAGGGAAGCCTATTTATTTTGATGCCATAGCTTTTAACTTGCTATAACAAACTGCAGCGCATAGTCCTAACCTTTCAAAAAACTTTCCATCACTGGATGGCAAAGGAGAAGCAAATTAGTTAACCAGGTGTGTGTCTCTGTGGCGCAATCGGTTAGCGCGTTCGGCTGTTAACCGAAAGGTTGGTGGTTCAAGCCCACCCAGGGACGTCTATTTATTTTAATGCCATAGCTTCTAACATGCTACAACAAACTGAAGAGCATAGTCCTAACCTTTCAAAAAAACACTATGAACCCTCACACCGCCCCTTACTTTTTCTCATAAATACTGTAGTTGAAAAGGTTTTGCTGTTAAAAACTCTGGTGTGGACTTTCCATTACTGGATGGCAAAGGAAAAGCAAAGTAGGGAATCATGAGTGAGTCTCTGTGGTGCATTCGGTTAGCGCGTTTGGCTGTTACCCGAACGGTTGGTGATTCAAGCCCACCCAGGGAAGTCTATTTATTTTGATGCCATAGCTTTTAACTTGCTATAACAAACTGCAGGGCATAGTCCTAACCTTTCAAAAAACTTTCCATCACTGGATGGCAAAGGAGAAGCAAATTAGTTAACCAGGTGTGTGTCTCTGTGGCGCAATCGGTTAGCGTGTTCGGCTGTTAACCGAAAGGTTGGTGGTTCAAGCCCACCCAGGGACGTCTATTTATTTAATGCCATAGCTTCTAACATGCTACAACAAACTGAAGAGCATAGTCCTAAACTTTCAAAAAAACACTATGAACCCTCACACCGCCCCTTACTTTTTCTCATAAATAATGTAGTTGAAAAGGCTTTGCTGTTAAAAAGTCTGGTCTGGACTCTCCATTACTGAACGGCAAAGGAAAAGCAAATGAGATAATCAAGAGGATGTCTCTGTGGCGCAATCGGTTAGCGCGTTCGGCTGTTAACCGAAAGCTTGGTGGTTCAAGCCCACCCAGGGACGTCTATTTATTTTGATGCCATAGCTTTTAACATGCTACAACAAACTAAAGAGCATAGTCCTAAACTTTCAAAAAAACACTATGAACCCTCACACCACCCCTTACTTTTTCTCATAAATACTGTAGTTGAAAAGGCTTTGCTGTTAAAAAGTCTGGTGTGGACTTTCCATTACTGAATGGCAAAGGAAATGCAAAGTAGATAATCAAGCCTATGTCTCTGTGGCGCAATCGGTTAGCGCGTTCGGCTGTTAACCGAAAGGTTGGTGGTTCAAGCCCACCCAGGGGCGTCTTTTTATTTTGATGCCATAGCTTTTAACTTGCTATAACAAACTGCAGGGCATAGTCCTAACCTTTCAAAAAACTTTCCATCACTGGATGGCAAAGGAGAAGCAAATTAGTTAACCAGGTGTGAGTCTCTGTGGCGCAATCGGTTAGCGCGTTCGGCTGTTGTCCGAAAGGTTGGTGGTTCAAGCCCACCCAGGGACGTCTATTTATTTTGATGCCATAGCTTCTAACATGCTACAACAAACTGAAGAGCATAGTCCAAACCTTTCAAAAAAACACTATGAACCCTCACACCGCCCCTTACTTTTTCTCATAAATACTGTAGTTGAAAAGGCTTTGCTGTGAAAAAGTCTGGGGTGGACTTTCCATTACTGGATGGCAAAGGAAATGCAAAGTAGTGAATCATGAGTGAGTCTCTGTGGTGCATTTGGTTAGCGCGTTCGGCTGTTACCCAAACGTTTGGTGATTCAAGCCCACCCAGGGAAGTCTATTTATTTTGAAAAGCAAAGTATGGAATCATGAGAGAGTCTCTGTGGCGCAATCGATTAGCGCGATCGGCTGTTAGTTAATCAAGCGTATGTCTCTGTGGCGCAATCGGTTAGCGCGTTCGGTTGTTAACCGAAAGGTTGGTGGTTCAAGCCCACCCAGGGACGTCTATTTTTTTTGATACCCTAGCTTCTAACATGCTACAACAAACTGAAGAGCATAGTCCTAACCTTTCAAAAAAACACTATGAACCCTCACACCGCCCCTTACTTTTTCTCATAAATACTGTAGCTGAAAAGGCTTTGCTGTTAAAAAGTCTGGTGTGGACTTTCCATTACTGGATGGCAAAGCAAAAGCAAAGTAGTGAATCATAAGTGAGTCTCTGCGGCGCAATCGGTTAGCGCGTTCGGCTGTTAACCGAAAGGTTGGTGGTTCAAGCCCACCCAGGGACGTCTATTTATTTTGATGCCATAGCTTTTAACTTGCTATAACAAACTGCAGGGCATAGTCCTAACCTTTCAAAAAACTTTCCATCACTGGATGGCAAAGGAGAAGCAAATTAGTTAACCAGGTGTGTGTCTCTGTGGCGCAATCGGTTAGCGCGTTCGGCTGTTAACCGAAAGGTTGGTGGTTCAAGCCCACCCAGGGACGTCTATTTATTTTGATGCCATAGCTTTTAACATGCTACAACAAACTGAAGAGCATAGTCCTAACCTTTCAAAAAAACACTATGAACCCTCACACCACCCCTTACTTTTTCTCATAAATACTGTAGTTGAAAAGGCTTTGCTGTTAAAAAGTCTGGTGTGGACTTTCCATTACTGAATGGCAAAGGAAATGCAAAGTAGATAATCAAGTGTATGTCTCTGTGGCGCAATCAGTTAGCGCGTTCAGCTGTTAACCGAAAGGTTGGTGGTTCAAGCCCACCCAGGGAAGCCTATTTATTTTGATGCCATAGCTTTTAACTTGCTATAACAAACTGCAGGGCATAGTCCTAACCTTTCAAAAAACTTTCCATCACTGGATGGCAAAGGAGAAGCAAATTAGTTAACCAGGTGTGTGTCTCTGTGGCGCAATCGGTTAGCGCGTTCGGCTGTTAACCGAAAGGTTGGTGGTTCAAGCCCACCCAGGGACGTCTATTTATTTTAATGCCATAGCTTCTAACATGCTACAACAAACTGAAGAGCATAGTCCTAACCTTTCAAAAAAACACTATGAACCCTCACACCGCCCCTTACTTTTTCTCATAAATAATGTAGTTGAAAAGGCTTTGCTGTTAAAAAGTCTGGTCTGGACTCTCCATTACTGAATGGCAAAGGAAAAGCAAATTAGATAATCAAAAGTATGTCTCTGTGGCGCAATCGGTTAGCGCGTTCGGCTGTTAACCGAAAGCTTGGTGGTTCAAGCCCACCCAGGGACGTCTATTCATTTTGATGCCATAGCTTTTAACATGCTACAACAAACTGAAGAGCATAGTCCTAAACTTTCAAAAAAACACTATGAACCCTCACACCACCCCTTACTTTTTCTCATAAATACTGTAGTTGAAAAGGGTTTGCTGTTAAAAAGTCTGGTGTGGACTTTCCATTACTGAATGGCAAAGGAAATGCAAAGTAGATAATCAAGCGTATGTCTCTGTGGCGCAATCGGTTAGCGCGTTTCGGCTGTTAACCGAAAGGTTGGTGGTTCAAGCCCACCCAGGGGCGTCTTTTTATTTTGATGCCATAGCTTTTAACTTGCTATAACAAACTGCAGGGCATAGTCCTAACCTTTCAAAAAACTTTCCATCACTGGATGGCAAAGGAGAAGCAAATTAGTTAACCAGGTGTGAGTCTCTGTGGCGCAATCGGTTAGCGCGTTCGGCTGTTGTCCGAAAGGTTGGTGGTTCAAGCCAACCCAGGGACGTTTATTTATTTTGATGCCATAGCTTCTAACATGCTACAACAAACTGAAGAGCATAGTCCAAACCTTTCAAAAAAACACTATGAACCCTCACACCGCCCCTTACTTTTTCTCATAAATACTGTAGTTGAAAAGGCTTTGCTGTGAAAAAGTCTGGGGTGGACTTTCCATTACTGGATGGCAAAGGAAATGCAAAGTAGTGAATCATGAGTGAGTCTCTGTGGTGCATTCGGTTAGCGCGTTCGGCTGTTACCCAAACGTTTGGTGATTCAAGCCCACCCAGGGAAGTCTATTTATTTTGAAAAGCAAAGTATGGAATCATGAGAGAGTCTCTGTGGCGCAATCGATTAGCGCGATCGGCTGTTAGTTAATCAAGCGTATGTCTCTGTGGCGCAATCGGTTATCGCATTCGGCTGTTAATCAAAAGGTTGGTGGTTCAAGCCCACCCAGGGACGTCTATTTATTTTGATGCCATAGCTTTTAACTTGCTATAACAAACTGCAGGGCATAGTCCTAACCTTTCAAAAAACTTTCCATCACTGAATGGCAAAGGAGAAGCAAATTAGGTAACCAGGTGTGTGTCTCTGTGGCACAATCGGTTAGCGCGTTCGGCTGTTAACTGAAAGGTTGGTGGTTCAAGCCCACCCACGGACGTCTATTTATTTGGATGCCATAGCTTTTAACATGCTACAGCAAACTGAAGAGCATAGTCCTAACTTTTCAAAAAAACACTATGAACCCTCACACCGCCCCTTACTTTTTCTCATAAATACTGTAGTTGAAAAGGCTTTGCTGTTAAAAAGTCTGGTGTGGACTTTCCATTACTGGATGGCAAAGGAAAAGCAAAGTAGGGAATCATGAGTGAGTCTCTGTGGCGCAATCGCTTAGCGCCTTCGGCTGTTACCAGAAAGGTTGGTGATTCAAGCCCACCCAGGGAAGTCTATTTATTTTGATGCCATAGCTTTTAACTTGCTATAACAAACTGCAGGGCATAGTCCTAACCTTTCAAAAAACTTTCCATCACTGGATGGCAAAGGAGAAGCAAATTAGGTAACCAGGTGTGTGTCTCTGTTGCGCAATCGGTTAGCGCGTTCGGCTGTTAACCGAAATGTTGGTGGTTCAAGCCCACCCAGGAACATCTATTTATTTTGATGCCATAGCTTCTAACATGCTACAACAAACTGAGTAGCATAGTCCTAACCTTTCAAAAAAACACTATGAACCCTCACACCGCCCCTTACTTTTTCTCATAAATACTGTAGTTGAAAAGGCTTTGCTGTTAAATAGTCTGGTGTGGACTTTCCATTACTGGATGGCAAAGGAAAAGCAAAGTAGGGAATCATGAGTGAGTCTCTGTGGCGCAATCGCTTAGCGCCTTCGGCTGTTACCCGAAAGGTTCGTGATTCAAGCCCTCCCAGGGAAGTCTATTTATTTTGATGCCATAGCTTTTAACTTGCTATAACAAACTGCAGGGCATAGTCCTAACCTTTCAAAAAACTTTCCATCACTGGATGGCAAAGGAGAAGCAAATTAGGTAACCAGGTGTGTGTCTCTGTTGCGCAATCGGTTAGCGCGTTCGGCTGTTAACCGAAATGTTGGTGGTTCAAGCCCACCCAGGAACATCTATTTATTTTGATGCCATAGCTTCTAAAATGCTACAACAAACTGAGTAGCATAGTCCTAACCTTTCAAAAAAACACTATGAACCCTCACACCGCCCCTTACTTTTTCTCATAAATACTGTAGTTGAAAAGGCTTTGCTGTTAAAAAGTCTGGTGTGGACTTTCCATTACTGAATGGCAAAGGAAAAGCAATCAGTTAGCGCGTTCGGCTGTTACCCAAAAGGTTGGTGATTCAAGCCCACCCAGGGAAATCTAATTATTTTGATGCCATAGCTTTTAACTTGCTATAACAAACTGCAGGGCATAGTCTTAACCTTTCAAAAAAACACTATGAACCCTCACACCGCCCCTTACTTTTTCTCATAAATACTGTAGTTGAAAAGGCTTTGCTGTTAAAAAGTCTGGTGTGGACTTTCCATTACTGAATGGCAAAGGAAAAGCAAAGTAGATAATCAAGAGTATGTCTCTGTGGCGCAATCGGTTATCGCATTCGGCTGTTAATCAAAAGGTTGGTGGTTCAAGCCCACCCAGGGACGTCTATTTATTTTGATGCCATAGCTTTTAACTTGCTATAACAAACTGCAGGGCATAGTCCTAACCTTTCAAAAAACTTTCCATCACTGAATGGCAAAGGAGAAGCAAATTAAGTAACCAGGTGTGTGTCTCTGTGGCGCAATCGGTTAGCGCGTTCGGCTGTTAACCGAAAGGTTGGTGGTTCAAGCCCACCCAGGAACATCTATTTATTTTGATGCCATAGCTTCTAACATGCTACAACAAACTGAGTAGCATAGTCCTAACCTTTCAAAAAAACACTATGAACCCTCACACCGCCCCTTACTTTTTCTCATAAATACTGTAGTTGAAAAGGCTTTGCTGTTAAAAAGTCTGGTGTGGACTTTCCATTACTGGATGGCAAAGGAAAAGCAAAGTAGGGAATCATGAGTGAGTCTCTGTGGCGCAATCGCTTAGCGCCTTCGGCTGTTACCCGAAAGGTTCGTGATTCAAGCCCTCCCAGGGAAGTCTATTTATTTTGATGCCATAGCTTTTAACTTGCTATAACAAACTGCAGGGCATAGTCCTAACCTTTCAAAAAACTTTCCATCACTGGATGGCAAAGGAGAAGCAAATTAGGTAACCAGGTGTGTGTCTCTGTGGCGCAATCGGTTAGCGCGTTCGGCTGTTAACCGAAATGTTGGTGGTTCAAGCCCACCCAGGAACATCTATTTATTTTGATGCCATAGCTTCTAAAATGCTACAACAAACTGAGTAGCATAGTCCTAACCTTTCAAAAAAACACTATGAACCCTCACACCGCCCCTTACTTTTTCTCATAAATACTGTAGTTGAAAAGGCTTTGCTGTTAAAAAGTCTGGTGTGGACTTTCCATTACTGAATGGCAAAGGAAAAGCAATCAGTTAGCGCGTTCGGCTGTTACCCAAAAGGTTGGTGATTCAAGCCCACCCAGGGAAATCTAATTATTTTGATGCCATAGCTTTTAACTTGCTATAACAAACTGCAGGGCATAGTCTTAACCTTTCAAAAAAACACTATGAACCCTCACACCGCCCCTTACTTTTTCTCATAAATACTGTAGTTGAAAAGGCTTTGCTGTTAAAAAGTCTGGTGTGGACTTTCCATTACTGAATGGCAAAGGAAAAGCAAAGTAGATAATCAAGAGTATGTCTCTGTGGCGCAATCGGTTATCGCATTCGGCTGTTAATCAAAAGGTTGGTGGTTCAAGCCCACCCAGGGACGTCTATTTATTTTGATGCCATAGCTTTTAACTTGCTATAACAAACTGCAGGGCATAGTCCTAACCTTTCAAAAAACTTTCCATCACTGAATGGCAAAGGAGAAGCAAATTAAGTAACCAGGTGTGTGTCTCTGTGGCGCAATCGGTTAGCGCGTTCGGCTGTTAACCGAAAGGTTGGTGGTTCAAGCCCACCCACGGACGTCTATTTATTTGGATGCCATAGCTTTTAACATGCTACAGCAAACTGAAGAGCATAGTCCTAAACTTTCAAAAAAACACTATGAACCCTCACACCGAACCTTACTTTTTCTCATAAATACTGTAGTTGAAAAGGCTTTGCTGTTAAAAAGTCTGGTGTGGACTTTCCATTACTGGATGGCAAAGGAAAAGCAAAGTAGGGAATCATGAGTGAGTCTCTGTGGCGCAATCGCTTAGCGCCTTCGGCTGTTACCCGAAAGGTTGGTGATTCAAGCCCACCCAGGGAAGTCTATTTATTTTGATGCCATAGCTTTTAACTTGCTATAACAAACTGCAGGGCATAGTCCTAACCTTTCAAAAAACTTTCCATCACTGGATGGCAAAGGAGAAGCAAATTAGGTAACCAGGTGTGTGTCTCTGTTGCGCAATCGGTTAGCGTGTTCGGCTGTTAACCGATATGTTGGTGGTTCAAGCCCACCCAGGAACATCTATTTATTTTGATGCCATAGCTTCTAACATGCTACAACAAACTGAGTAGCATAGTCCTAACCTTTCAAAAAAACACTATGAACCCTCACACCGCCTATTACTTTTTCTCATAAATACTGTAGTTGAAAAGGCTTTGCTGTTAAAAAGTCTGGTGTGGACTTTCCATTACTGGATGGCAAAGGAAAAGCAAAGTAGGGAATCATGAGTGAGTCTCTGTGGCGCAATCGCTTAGCGCGTTCGGCTGTTACCCGAAAGGTTGGTGATTCAAGCCCACCCAGGGAAGTCTATTTATTGTGATGCCATAGCTTTTAGCTTGCTATAACAAACTGCAGGGCATAGTCCTAACCTTTCAAAAAACTTTCCATCACTGGATGGCAAAGGAGAAGCAAATTAGGTAACCAGGTGTGTGTCTCTGTTGTGCAATCGGTTAGCGCGTTCGGCTGTTAACCGAAATGTTGGTGGTTCAAGCCCACCCAGAAACATCTATTTATTTTGATGCCATAGCTTCTAACATGCTACAACAAACTGAGTAGCATAGTCCTAACCTTTCAAAAAAACACTATGAACCCTCACACCGCCCCTTACTTTTTCTCATAAATACTGTAGTTGAAAAGGCTTTGCTGTTAAAAAGTCTGGTGTGGACTTTCCATTACTGAATGGCAAAGGAAAAGCAATCAGTTAGCGCGTTCGGCTGTTACCCAAAAGGTTGGTGATTCAAGCCCACCAAGGGAAATCTAATTATTTTGATGCCATAGCTTTTAAATTGCTATCACAAACTGCAGGGCATAGTCCTAACCTTTCAAAAAAACACTATGGACCCTCACACCGCCCCTTACTTTTTCTCATAAATACTGTAGTTGAAAAGGCTTTGCTGTTAAAAAGTCTGGTGTGGACTTTCCATTACTGGATGGCATTTGAAAAGCAAAGTAGGGATTCATAATTGAGTCTCTGTGGCGCAATCGGTTAGCGCGTTTGGCTGTTACCCGAAAGGTTGGTGATTCAAGCCCACCCAGGGAAGTCTATTTATTTTGATGCCATAGCTTTTAACTTGCTATAACAAACTGCAGGGCATAGTCCTAACCTTTCAAAAAACTTTCCATCACTGGATGGCAAAGGAGAAGCAAATTAGTTAACCAGGTGTGTGTCTCTGTGGCGCAATCGGTTAGCGCGTTCAGCTGTTAACCGAAAGGTTGGTGGTTCAAGCCCACCCAGGGACCTCTATTTATTTTGATGCCATAGCTTCTAACATGCTACAACAAACTGAAGAGCATAGTCCTAACCTTTCAAAAAAACACTATGAACCCTCACACCGCCCCTTACTTTTTCTCATAAATACTGTAGTTGAAAAGGCTTTGCTGTTAAAAAGTCTGGTGTGGACTTTCCATTACTGAATGGCAAAGGAAAAGCAAAGTAGATAATCAAGAGTATGTCTCTGTGGCGCAATCGGTTAGCGCGTTCGGCTGTTAACCGAAAGGTTGGTGGTTCAAGCCCACCCAGGGAAGCCTATTTATTTTGATGCCATAGCTTTTAACTTGCTATAACAAACTGCAGGGCATAGTCCTAACCTTTCAAAAAACTTTCCATCACTGGATGGCAAAGGAGAAGCAAATTAGTTAACCAGTTGTGTGTCTCTGTGGCGCAATCGGTTAGCGCGTTCTGCTGTTAACCGAAAGGTTGGTGGTTCAAGCCCACCCAGGGACGTCTATTTATTTTGATGCCATAGCTTCTAACATGCTACAACAAACTGAAGAGCATAGTCCTAACCTTTCAAAAAAACACTATGAACCCTCACACCGCCCCTTACTTTTTCTCATAAATACTGTAGTTGAAAAGGCTTTGCTGTTAAAAAGTCTGGGGTGGACTTTCCATTACTGGATGGCAAAGGAAATGCAAAGTAGTGAATCATGAGTGAGTCTCTGTGGTGCATTCGGTTAGCGCGTTCGGCTGTTACCCAAACGTTTGGTGACTCAAGCCCACCCAGGGAAGTCTATTTATTTTGAAAAGCAAAGTATGGAATCATGACAGAGTCTCTGTGGCGCAATCGATTAGCACGATCGGCTGTTAGTTAATCAAGCGTATGTCTCTGTGGCGCAATCGGTTAGCGCGTTCGGCTGTTAACCGAAAGGTTGGTGGTTCAAGCCCACCCAGGGACGTCTATTTTTTTTGATACCCTAGCTTCTAACATGCTACAACAAACTGAAGAGCATAGTCCTAACCTTTCAAAAAAACACTATGAACCCTCACACCGCCCCTTACTTTTTCTCATAAATACTGTAGCTGAAAAGGCTTTGCTGTTAAAAAGTCTGGTGTGGACTTTCCATTACTGGATGGCAAAGCAAAAGCAAAGTAGTGAATCATAAGTCAGTCTCTGTGGCGCAATCGGTTAGCGCGTTCGGCTGTTAACCGAAAGATTGGTGGTTCAAGCCCACCCATGGACGTCTATTTATTTTGATGCCATAGCTTTTAACTTGCTGTAACAAACTGCAGGGCATAGTCCTAACCTTTCAAAAAACTTTCCATCACTGGATGGCAAAGGAGAAGCAAATTAGCTAACCAGGTGTGTGTCTCTGTGGCGCAATCGGTTAGCGCGTTTGGCTGTTAACCGAAAGGTAGGTGGTTCAAGCCCACCCAGGGACGTCTATTTATTTTGATGCCATAGATTCTAACATGCTACAACAAACTGAAGAGCATAGTCCAAACCTTTCAAAAAAACACTATAAACCCTCACACCGCCGCTTACTTTTTCTCATAAATAGTGTAGTTGAAAAGGCTTTGCTATTAAAAAGTCTGGGGTGGACTTTCCATTACTGGATGGCAAAGGAAAAGCAAAGTAGGGAATCGTGAGTGAGTCTCTATGGTGTGATTGGTTAGCGCGTTCGGCTGTTAACCGAAAGGTGGGTGGTTCAAGCCCACCCAGGGACGTCTATTTGTTTTGATGCCTTAGCTTCTAACATGCTACAACAAACTGAAGAGCATAGTCCTAACCTTTCAAAAAAACACTATGAACCCTCACACCGCCCCTTACTTTTTCTCATAAATAATGTAGTTGAAAAGGCTTTGCTGTTAAAAAGTCTGGTCTGGACTCTCCATTACTGAACGGCAAAGGAAAAGCAAAGTAGATAATCAAGAGTATGTCTCTGTGGCGCAATCGGTTAGCACGTTCTGCTGTTAACTGAAAGGTTGGTGGTTCAAGCCCACCCAGGGACGTCTATTTATTTTGATGCCATAGCTTTTAACATGCAACAACAAACTGAAGAGCATAGTCCTAAACTTTCAAAAAAACACTATGAACCCTCACACCACCCCTTACTTTTTCTCATAAATACTGTAGTTGAAAAGGCTTTGCTGTTAAAAAGTCTGGTGTGGACTTTCCATTACTGAATGGCAAAGGAAATGCAAAGTAGATAATCAAGTGTATGTCTCTGTGGCGCAATCGGTTAGCGCGTTCGGCTGTTAACCGAAAGGTTGGTGGTTCAAGCCCACCCAGGGAAGCCTATTTATTTTGATGCCATAGCTTTTAACATGCTACAGCAAACTGAAGAGCATAGTCCTAAACTTTCAAAAAAACACTATGAACCCTCACACCGAACCTTACTTTTTCTCATAAATACTGTAGTTGAAAAGGCTTTGCTGTTAAAAAGTCTGGTGTGGACTTTCCATTACTGGATGGCAAAGGAAAAGCAAAGTAGGGAATCATGAGTGAGTCTCTGTGGCGCAATCGCTTAGCGCCTTCGGCTGTTACCCGAAAGGTTGGTGATTCAAGCCCACCCAGGGAAGTCTATTTATTTTGATGCCATAGCTTTTAACTTGCTATAACAAACTGCAGGGCATAGTCCTAACCTTTCAAAAAACTTTCCATCACTGGATGGCAAAGGAGAAGCAAATTAGGTAACCAGGTGTGTGTCTCTGTTGCGCAATCGGTTAGCGTGTTTGGCTGTTAACCGAAATGTTGGTGGTTCAAGCCCACCCAGGAACATCTATTTATTTTGATGCCATAGCTTCTAACATGCTACAACAAACTGAGTAGCATAGTCCTAACCTTTCAAAAAAACACTATGAACCCTCACACCGCCTATTACTTTTTCTCATAAATACTGTAGTTGAAAAGGCTTTGCTGTTAAAAAGTCTGGTGTGGACTTTCCATTACTGGATGGCAAAGGAAAAGCAAAGTAGGGATTCATGAGTGAGTCTCTGTGGCGCAATCGCTTAGCGCGTTCGGCTGTTACCCGAAAGGTTGGTGATTCAAGCCCACCCAGGGAAGTCTATTTATTGTGATGCCATAGCTTTTAGCTTGCTATAACAAACTGCAGGGCATAGTCCTAACCTTTCAAAAAACTTTCCATCACTGGATGGCAAAGGAGAAGCAAATTAGGTAACCAGGTGTGTGTCTCTGTTGTGCAATCGGTTAGCGCGTTCGGCTGTTAACCGAAATGTTGGTGGTTCAAGCCCACCCAGAAACATCTATTTATTTTGATGCCATAGCTTCTAACATGCTACAACAAACTGAGTAGCATAGTCCTAACCTTTCAAAAAAACACTATGAACCCTCACACCGCCCCTTACTTTTTCTCATAAATACTGTAGTTGAAAAGGCTTTGCTGTTAAAAAGTCTGGTGTGGACTTTCCATTACTGAATGGCAAAGGAAAAGCAATCAGTTAGCGCGTTCGGCTGTTACCCAAAAGGTTGGTGATTCAAGCCCACCAAGGGAAATCTAATTATTTTGATGCCATAGCTTTTAAATTGCTATCACAAACTGCAGGGCATAGTCCTAACCTTTCAAAAAAACACTATGGACCCTCACACCGCCCCTTACTTTTTCTCATAAATACTGTAGTTGAAAAGGCTTTGCTGTTAAAAAGTCTGGTGTGGACTTTCCATTACTGGATGGCATTTGAAAAGCAAAGTAGGGATTCATAATTGAGTCTCTGTGGCGCAATCGGTTAGAGCGTTTGGCTGTTACCCGAAAGGTTAGTGATTCAAGCCCACCCAGGGAAGTCTATTTATTTTGATGCCATAGCTTTTAACTTGCTATAACAAACTGCAGGGCATAGTCCTAACCTTTCAAAAAACTTTCCATCACTGGATGGCAAAGGAGAAGCAAATTAGTTAACCAGTTGTGTGTCTCTGTTGCGCAATCGGTTAGCGCGTTCGGCTTTTAACCGAAAGGTTGGTGGTTCAAGCCCACCCAGGGACCTCTATTTATTTTGATGCCATAGCTTCTAACATGCTACAACAAACTGAAGAGCATAGTCCTAACCTTTCAAAAAAACACTATGAACCCTCACACCGCCCCTTACTTTTTCTCATAAATACTGTAGTTGAAAAGGCTTTGCTGTTAAAAAGTCTGGTGTGGACTTTCCATTACTGAATGGCAAAGGAAAAGCAAAGTAGAAAATCAAGAGTATGTCTTTGTGGCGCAATCGGTTAGCGCGTTCGGCTGTTAACCGAAAGGTTGGTGGTTCAAGCCCACCCAGGGAAGCCTATTTATTTTGATGCCATAGCTTTTAACTTGCTATAACAAACTGCAGGGCATAGTCCTAACCTTTCAAAAAACTTTCCATCACTGGATGGCAAAGGAGAAGCAAATTAGTTAACCAGTTGTGTGTCTCTGTGGCGCAATCGGTTAGCACGTTCTGCTGTTAACCGAAAGGTTGGTGGTTCAAGCCCACCCAGGGACGTCTATTTATTTTGATGCCATAGCTTCTAACATGCTACAACAAACTGAAGAGCATAGTCCTAACCTTTCAAAAAAACACTATGAACCCTCACACCGCCCCTTACTTTTTCTCATAAATACTGTAGTTGAAAAGGCTTTGCTGTTAAAAAGTCTGGGGTGGACTTTCCATTACTGGATGGCAAAGGAAATGCAAAGTAGTGAATCATGAGTGAGTCTCTGTGGTGCATTCGGTTAGCGCGTTCGGCTGTTACCCAAACGTTTGGTGACTCAAGCCCACCCAGGGAAGTCTATTTATTTTGAAAAGCAAAGTATGGAATCATGACAGAGTCTCTGTGGCGCAATCGATTAGCACGATCGGCTGTTAGTTAATCAAGCGTATGTCTCTGTGGCGCAATCGGTTAGCGCGTTCGGCTGTTAACCGAAAGGTTGGTGGTTCAAGCCCACCCAGGGACGTCTATTTTTTTTGATACCCTAGCTTCTAACATGCTACAACAAACTGAAGAGCATAGTCCTAACCTTTCAAAAAAACACTATGAACCCTCACACCGCCCCTTACTTTTTCTCATAAATACTGTAGCTGAAAAGGCTTTGCTGTTAAAAAGTCTGGTGTGGACTTTCCATTACTGGATGGCAAAGCAAAAGCAAAGTAGTGAATCATAAGTCAGTCTCTGTGGCGCAATCGGTTAGCGCGTTCGGCTGTTAACCGAAAGATTGGTGGTTCAAGCCCACCCAGGGACGTCTATTTATTTTGATGCCATAGCTTTTAACTTGCTGTAACAAACTGCAGGGCATAGTCCTAACCTTTCAAAAAACTTTCCATCACTGGATGGCAAAGGAGAAGCAAATTAGCTAACCAGGTGTGTGTCTCTGTGGCGCAATCGGTTAGCGCGTTTGGCTGTTAACCGAAAGGTAGGTGGTTCAAGCCCACCCAGGGACGTCTATTTATTTTGATGCCATAGATTCTAACATGCTACAACAAACTGAAGAGCATAGTCCAAACCTTTCAAAAAAACACTATAAACCCTCACATCGCCGCTTACTTTTTCTCATAAATAGTGTAGTTGAAAAGGCTTTGCTATTAAAAAGTCTGGGGTGGACTTTCCATTACTGGATGGCAAAGGAAAAGCAAAGTAGGGCATCGTGAGTGAGTCTCTATGGTGTGATTGGTTAGCGCGTTCGGCTGTTAACCGAAAGGTGGGTGGTTCAAGCCCACCCAGGGACGTCTATTTGTTTTGATGCCTTAGCTTCTAACATGCTACAACAAACTGAAGAGCATAGTCCTAACCTTTCAAAAAAACACTATGAACCCTCACACCGCCCCTTACTTTTTCTCATAAATAATGTAGTTGAAAAGGCTTTGCTGTTAAAAAGTCTGGTCTGGACTCTCCATTACTGAACGGCAAAGGAAAAGCAAAGTAGATAATCAAGAGTATGTCTCTGTGGCGCAATCGGTTAGCACGTTCTGCTGTTAACTGAAAGGTTGGTGGTTCAAGCCCACCCAGGGACGTCTATTTATTTTGATGCCATAGCTTTTAACATGCTACAACAAACTGAAGAGCATAGTCCTAAACTTTCAAAAAAACACTATGAACCCTCACACCACCCCTTACTTTTTCTCATAAATACTGTAGTTGAAAAGGCTTTGCTGTTAAAAAGTCTGGTGTGGACTTTCCATTACTGAATGGCAAAGGAAATGCAAAGTAGATAATCAAGTGTATGTCTCTGTGGCGCAATCGGTTAGCGCGTTCGGCTGTTAACCGAAAGGTTGGTGGTTCAAGCCCACCCATGGAAGCCTATTTATTTTGATGCCATAGCTTTTAACTTGCTATAACAAACTGCAGGGCATAGTCCTAACCTTTCAAAAAACTTTCCATCACTGGATGGCAAAGGAGAAGCAAATTAGTTAACCAGGTGTGTGTCTCTGTGGCGCAATCGGTTAGCGCGTTCGGCTGTTAACCGAAAGGTTGGTGGTTCAAGCCCACCCAGGGACGTCTATTTATTTTAATGCCATAGCTTCTAACATGCTACAACAAACTGAAGAGCATAGTCCTAACCTTTCAAAAAAACACTATGAACCCTCACACCGCCCCTTATTTTTTCTCATAAATACTGTAGTTGAAAAGGTTTTGCTGTTAAAAACTCTGGTGTGGACTTTCCATTACTGGATGGCAAAGGAAAAGCAAAGTAGGGAATCATGAGTGAGTCTCTGTGGCGCAATCGCTTAGCGCGTTCGGCTGTTACCCGAAAGGTTGGTGATTCAAGCCCACCCAGGGAAGTCTATTTATTGTGATGCCATAGCTTTTAGCTTGCTATAACAAACTGCAGGGCATAGTCCTAACCTTTCAAAAAACTTTCCATCACTGGATGGCAAAGGAGAAGCAAATTAGGTAACCAGGTGTGTGTCTCTGTTGTGCAATCGGTTAGCGCGTTCGGCTGTTAACCGAAATGTTGGTGGTTCAAGCCCACCCAGAAACATCTATTTATTTTGATGCCATAGCTTCTAACATGCTACAACAAACTGAGTAGCATAGTCCTAACCTTTCAAAAAAACACTATGAACCCTCACACCGCCCCTTACTTTTTCTCATAAATACTGTAGTTGAAAAGGCTTTGCTGTTAAAAAGTCTGGTGTGGACTTTCCATTACTGAATGGCAAAGGAAAAGCAATCAGTTAGCGCGTTCGGCTGTTACCCAAAAGGTTGGTGATTCAAGCCCACCAAGGGAAATCTAATTATTTTGATGCCATAGCTTTTAAATTGCTATCACAAACTGCAGGGCATAGTCCTAACCTTTCAAAAAAACACTATGGACCCTCACACCGCCCCTTACTTTTTCTCATAAATACTGTAGTTGAAAAGGCTTTGCTGTTAAAAAGTCTGGTGTGGACTTTCCATTACTGGATGGCATTTGAAAAGCAAAGTAGGGATTCATAATTGAGTCTCTGTGGCGCAATCGGTTAGAGCGTTTGGCTGTTACCCGAAAGGTTAGTGATTCAAGCCCACCCAGGGAAGTCTATTTATTTTGATGCCATAGCTTTTAACTTGCTATAACAAACTGCAGGGCATAGTCCTAACCTTTCAAAAAACTTTCCATCACTGGATGGCAAAGGAGAAGCAAATTAGTTAACCAGTTGTGTGTCTCTGTTGCGCAATCGGTTAGCGCGTTCGGCTTTTAACCGAAAGGTTGGTGGTTCAAGCCCACCCAGGGACCTCTATTAATTTTGATGCCATAGCTTCTAACATGCTACAACAAACTGAAGAGCATAGTCCTAACCTTTCAAAAAAACACTATGAACCCTCACACCGCCCCTTACTTTTTCTCATAAATACTGTAGTTGAAAAGGCTTTGCTGTTAAAAAGTCTGGTGTGGACTTTCCATTACTGAATGGCAAAGGAAAAGCAAAGTAGAAAATCAAGAGTATGTCTTTGTGGCGCAATCGGTTAGCGCGTTCGGCTGTTAACCGAAAGGTTGGTGGTTCAAGCCCACCCAGGGAAGCCTATTTATTTTGATGCCATAGCTTTTAACTTGCTATAACAAACTGCAGGGCATAGTCCTAACCTTTCAAAAAACTTTCCATCACTGGATGGCAAAGGAGAAGCAAATTAGTTAACCAGTTGTGTGTCTCTGTGGCGCAATCGGTTAGCGCGTTCTGCTGTTAACCGAAAGGTTGGTGGTTCAAGCCCACCCAGGGACGTCTATTTATTTTAATGCCATAGCTTCTAACATGCTACAACAAACTGAAGAGCATAGTCCTAACCTTTCAAAAAAACACTATGAACCCTCACACCGCCCCTTACTTTTTCTCATAAATACTGTAGTTGAAAAGGCTTTGCTGTTAAAAAGTCTGGGGTGGACTTTCCATTACTGGATGGCAAAGGAAATGCAAAGTAGTGAATCATGAGTGAGTCTCTGTGGTGCATTCGGTTAGCGCGTTCGGCTGTTACCCAAACGTTTGGTGACTCAAGCCCACCCAGGGAAGTCTATTTATTTTGAAAAGCAAAGTATGGAATCATGACAGAGTCTCTGTGGCGCAATCGATTAGCACGATCGGCTGTTAGATAATCAAGCGTATGTCTCTGTGGCGCAATCGGTTAGCGCGTTCGGCTGTTAACCGAAAGGTTGGTGGTTCAAGCCCACCCAGGGACGTCTATTTTTTTTGATACCCTAGCTTCTAACATGCTACAACAAACTGAAGAGCATAGTCCTAACCTTTCAAAAAAACACTATGAACCCTCACACCGCCCCTTACTTTTTCTCATAAATACTGTAGCTGAAAAGGCTTTGCTGTTAAAAAGTCTGGTGTGGACTTTCCATTACTGGATGGCAAAGGAAAAGCAAAGTAGTGAATCATGAGTCAGTCTCTGTGGCGCAATCGGTTAGCGCGTTCGGCTGTTAACCGAAAGATTGGTGGTTCAAGCCCACCCAGGGACGTCTATTTATTTTGATGCCATAGCTTTTAACTTGCTGTAACAAACTGCAGGGCATAGTCCTAACCTTTCAAAAAACTTTCCATCACTGGATGGCAAAGGAGAAGCAAATTAGTTAACCAGGTGTGTGTCTCTGTGGCGCAATCGGTTAGCGCGTTTGGCTGTTAACCGAAAGGTAGGTGGTTCAAGCCCACCCAGGGACGTCTATTTATTTTGATGCCATAGATTCTAACATGCTACAACAAACTGAAGAGCATAGTCCAAACCTTTCAAAAAAACACTATAAACCCTCACACCGCCGCTTACTTTTTCTCATAAATAGTGTAGTTGAAAAGGCTTTGCTATTAAAAAGTCTGGGGTGGACTTTCCATTACTGGATGGCAAAGGAAAAGCAAAGTAGGGAATCATGAGTGAGTCTCTATGGTGCGATTGGTTAGCGCGTTCGGCTGTTAACCGAAAGGTGGGTGGTTCAAGCCCACCCAGGGACGTCTATTTGTTTTGATGCCTTAGCTTCTAACATGCTACAACAAACTGAAGAGCATAGTCCTAACCTTTCAAAAAAACACTATGAACCCTCACACCGCCCCTTACTTTTTCTCATAAATAATGTAGTTGAAAAGGCTTTGCTGTTAAAAAGTCTGGTCTGGACTCTCCATTACTGAACGGCAAAGGAAAAGCAAAGTAGATAATCAAGAGTATGTCTCTGTGGCGCAATCGGTTAGCACGTTCTGCTGTTAACTGAAAGGTTGGTGGTTCAAGCCCACCCAGGGACGTCTATTTATTTTGATGCCATAGCTTTTAACATGCTACAACAAACTGAAGAGCATAGTCCTAAACTTTCAAAAAAACACTATGAACCCTCACACCACCCCTTACTTTTTCTCATAAATACTGTAGTTGAAAAGGCTTTGCTGTTAAAAAGTCTGGTGTGGACTTTCCATTACTGAATGGCAAAGGAAATGCAAAGTAGATAATCAAGTGTATGTCTCTGTGGCGCAATCGGTTAGCGCGTTCGGCTGTTAACCGAAAGGTTTGTGGTTAAAGCCCACCCAGGGAAGCCTATTTATTTTGATGCCATAGCTTTTAACTTGCTATAACAAACTGCAGGGCATAGTCCTAACCTTTCAAAAAACTTTCCATCACTGGATGGCAAAGGAGAAGCAAATTAGTTAACCAGGTGTGTGTCTCTGTGGCGCAATCGGTTAGCGCGTTCGGCTGTTAACCGAAAGGTTGGTGGTTCAAGCCCACCCAGGGACGTCTATTTATTTTAATGCCATAGCTTCTAACATGCTACAACAAACTGAAGAGCATAGTCCTAACCTTTCAAAAAAACACTATGAACCCTCACACCGCCCCTTATTTTTTCTCATAAATACTGTAGTTGAAAAGGTTTTGCTGTTAAAAACTCTGGTGTGGACTTTCCATTACTGGATGGCAAAGGAAAAGCAAAGTAGGGAATCATGAGTGAGTCTCTGTGGTGCATTCGGTTAGCGCGTTTGGCTGTTACCCAAACGGTTGGTGATTCAAGCCCACCCAGGGAAGTCTATTTATTTTGATGCCATAGCTTTTAACTTGCTATAACAAACTGCAGGGCATAGTCCTAACCTTTCAAAAAACTTTCCATCACTGGATGGCAAAGGAGAAGCAAATTAGTTAACCAGGTGTGTGTCTCTGTGGCGCAATCGGTTAGCGTGTTCGGCTGTTAACCGAAAGGTTGGTGGTTCAAGCCCACCCAGGGACGTCTATTTATTTTAATGCCATAGCTTCTAACATGCTACAACAAACTGAAGAGCATAGTCCTAACCATTCAAAAAAACACTATGAACCCTCACACCGCCCCTTACTTTTTCTCATAAATAATGTAGTTGAAAAGGCTTTGCTGTTAAAAAGTCTGGTCTGGACTCTCCATTACTGAACGGCAAAGGAAAAGCAAATTAGATAATCAAGAGTATGTCTCTGTGGCGCAATCGGTTAGCGCGTTCGGCTGTTAACCGAAAGCTTGGTGGTTCAAGCCCACCCAGGGACGTCTATTCATTTTGATGCCATAGCTTTTAACATGCTACAACAAACTAAAGAGCATAGTCCTAAACTTTCAAAAAAACACTATGAACCCTCACACCACCCCTTACTTTTTCTCATAAATACTGTAGTTGAAAAGGCTTTGCTGTTAAAAAGTCTGGTGTGGACTTTCCATTACTGAATGGCAAAGGAAATGCAAAGTAGATAATCAAGCGTATGTCTCTGTGGCGCAATCGGTTAGCGCGTTCGGCTGTTAACCGAAAGGTTGGTGGTTCAAGCCCACCCAGGGGCGTCTTTTTATTTTGATGCCATAGCTTTTAACTTGCTATAACAAACTGCAGGGCATAGTCCTAACCTTTCAAAAAACTTTCCATCACTGGATGGCAAAGGAGAAGCAAATTAGTTAACCAGGTGTGAGTCTCTGTGGCGCAATCGGTTAGCGCGTTCGGCTGTTGTCCGAAAGGTTGGTGGTTCAAGCCCACCCAGGGACGTCTATTTATTTTGATGCCATAGCTTCTAACATGCTACAACAAACTGAAGAGCATAGTCCAAACCTTTCAAAAAAACACTATGAACCCTCACACCGCCCCTTACTTTTTCTCATAAATACTGTAGTTGAAAAGGCTTTGCTGTGAAAAAGTCTGGTGTGGACTTTCCATTACTGGATGGCAAAGGAAATGCAAAGTAGTGAATCATGAGTGAGTCTCTGTGGTGCATTTGGTTAGCGCGTTCGGCTGTTACCCAAACGTTTGGTGATTCAAGCCCACCCAGGGAAGTCTATTTATTTTGAAAAGCAAAGTATGGAATCATGAGAGAGTCTCTGTGGCGCAATCGATTAGCGCGATCGGCTGTTAGTTAATCAAGCGTATGTCTCTGTGGCGCAATCGGTTACCGCGTTCGGCTGTTAACCGAAAGGTTGGTGGTTCAAGCCCACCCAGGGACGTCTATTTTTTTTGATACCCTAGCTTCTAACATGCTACAACAAACTGAAGAGCATAGTCCTAACCTTTCAAAAAAACACTATGAACCCTCACACCGCCCCTTACTTTTTCTCATAAATACTGTAGCTGAAAAGGCTTTGCTGTTAAAAAGTCTGGTGTTGACTTTCCATTACTGGATGGCAAAGCAAAAGCAAAGTAGTGAATCATAAGTGAGTCTCTGCGGCGCAATCGGTTAGCGCGTTCGGCTGTTAACCGAAAGGTTGGTGGTTCAAGCCCACCCAGGGACGTCTATTTATTTTGATGCCATAGCTTTTAACTTGCTATAACAAACTGCAGGGCATAGTCCTAACCTTTCAAAAAACTTTCCATCACTGGATGGCAAAGGAGAAGCAAATTAGTTAACCAGGTGTGTGTCTCTGTGGCGCAATCGGTTAGCGCGTTCGGCTGTTAACCGAAAGGTTGGTGGTTCAAGCCCACCCAGGGACGTCTATTTATTTTGATGCCATAGCTTTTAACATGCTACAACAAACTGAAGAGCATAGTCCTAACCTTTCAAAAAAACACTATGAACCCTCACACCACCCCTTACTTTTTCTCATAAATACTGTAGTTGAAAAGGCTTTGCTGTTAAAAAGTCTGGTGTGGACTTTCCATTACTGAATGGCAAAGGAAATGCAAAGTAGATAATCAAGTGTATGTCTCTGTGGCGCAATCAGTTAGCGCGTTCGGCTGTTAACCGAAAGGTTGGTGGTTCAAGCCCACCCAGGGAAGCCTATTTATTTTGATGCCATAGCTTTTAACTTGCTATAACAAACTGCAGGGCATAGTCCTAACCTTTCAAAAAACTTTCCATCACTGGATGGCAAAGGAGAAGCAAATTAGTTAACCAGGTGTGTGTCTCTGTGGCGCGACCGGTTAGCGCGTTCGGCTGTTAACCGAAAGGTTGGTGGTTCAAGCCCACCCAGGGACGTCTATTTATTTTGATGCCATAGCTTCTAACATGCTACAACAAACTGAAGAGCATAGTCCTAACCTTTCAAAAAAACACTATGAACCCTCACACCGCCCCTTACTTTTTCTCATAAATAATGTAGTTGAAAAGGCTTTGCTGTTAAAAAGTCTGGTGTGGACTTTCCATTACTGAATGGCAAAGGAAATGCAAAGTAGATAATCAAGTGTATGTCTCTGTGGCGCAATCGGTTAGCGCGTTCGGCTGTTAACCGAAAGGTTGGTGGTTCAAGCCCACCCAGGGAAGCCTATTTATTTTGATGCCATAGCTTTTAACTTGCTATAACAAACTGCAGGGCATAGTCCTAACCTTTCAAAAAACTTTCCATCACTGGATGGCAAAGGAGAAGCAAATTAGTTAACCAGGTGTGTGTCTCTGTGGCGCGACCGGTTAGCGCGTACGGCTGTTAACCGAAAGGTTGGTGGTTCAAGCCCACCCAGGGACGTCTATTTATTTTGATGCCATAGCTTTTAACATGCTACAACAAACTGAAGAGCATAGTCCTAACCTTTCAAAAAAACACTATGAACCCTCACACCACCCCTTACTTTTTCTCATAAATACTGTAGTTGAAAAGGCTTTGCTGTTAAAAAGTCTGGTGTGGACTTTCCATTACTGAATGGCAAAGGAAATGCAAAGTAGATAATCAAGTGTATGTCTCTGTGGCGCAATCGGTTAGCGCGTTCGGCTGTTAACCGAAAGATTGGTGGTTCAAGCCCACCCAGGGAAGCCTATTTATTTTGATGCCATAGCTTTTAACTTGCTATAACAAACTGCAGGGCATAGTCCTAACCTTTCAAAAAACTTTCCATCACTGGATGGCAAAGGAGAAGCAAATTAGTTAACCAGGTGTGTGTCTCTGTGGCGCGACCGGTTAGCACGTTCGGCTGTTAACCGAAAGGTTGGTGGTTCAAGCCCACCCAGGGACGTCTATTTATTTTGATGCCATAGCTTCTAACATGCTACAACAAACTGAAGAGCATAGTCCTAACCTTTCAAAAAAACACTATGAACCCTCACACCGCCCCTTACTTTTTCTCATAAATAATGTAGTTGAAAAGGCTTTGCTGTTAAAAAGTCTGGTGTGGACTTTCCATTACTGAATGGCAAAGGAAATGCAAAGTAGATAATCAAGCATATGTTTCTGTGGCGCAATCGGTTAGCGCGTTCGCTTGTTAACCGAAAGGTTGGTGGTTCAAGCCCACCCAGGGACGTCTTTTTATTTTGATGCCATAGCTTTTAACTTGCTATAACAAACTGCAGGGCATAGTCCTAACCTTTCATAAAACTTTCCATCACTGGATGGCAAAGGAGAAGCAAATTAGTTAACCAGGTGTGTGTCTCTGTGGCGCAATCGGTTAGCGCGTTCGGCTGTTGTCCGAAAGGTTGGTGGTTCAAGCCCACCCAGGGACGTTTATTTATTTTGATGCCATAGCTTCTAACATGCTACAACAAACTGAAGAGCATAGTCCAAACCTTTCAAAAAAACACTATGAACCCTCACACCGCCCCTTACTTTTTCTCATAAATACTGTAGTTGAAAAGGCTTTGCTGTGAAAAAGTCTGGGGTGGACTTTCCATTACTGGATGGCAAAGGAAATGCAAAGTAGTGAGTCATGAGTGAGTCTCTGTGGTGCATTCGGTTAGCGCGTTCGGCCTTTACCCAAACGGTTGGTGATTCAAGCCCACCCAGGGAAGTCTATTTATTTTGAAAAGCAAAGTATGGAATCATGAGAGAGTCTCTGTGGCGCAATCGATTAGCGCGTTCGGCTGTTAGATAATCAAGCGTATGTCTCTGTGGCGCAATCGGTTAGCGCGTTCGGCCGTTAACCGAAAGCTTGGTGGTTCAAGCCCACCCAGGGACGTCTATTTTTTTTGATACCCTAGCTTCTAACATGCTACAACAAACTGAAGAGCATAGTCCTAACCTTTCAAAAAAAACACTATGAACCCTCACACCGCCCCTTACTTTTTCTCATAAATACTGTAGCTGAAAAGGCTTTGCTGTTAAAAAGTCTGGTGTGGACTTTCCATTACTGGATGGCAAAACAAAAGCAAAGTAGGGAATCATAAGTGAGTCTCTGTGGCGCAATCGGATAGCGTTCGGCTGTTAATCGAAAGGTTGGTGGTTCAAGCCCACCCAGGGACGTCTATTTATTTTGATGCCATAGCTTTTAACTTGCTGTAACAAACTGCAGGGCATAGTCCTAACCTTTCAAAAAACTTTCCATCACTGGATGGCAAAGGAGAAGCAAATTAGCTAACCAGGTGTGTGTCTCTGTGGCGCAATCGGTTAGCGCGTTTTAGCTATTAACCGAAAGGTAGGTGGTTCAAGCTCACCCAGGGACGTCTATTTATTTTGATGCCATAGCTTCTAACATGCTACAACAAACTGAAGAGCATAGTCAAACCTTTAAAAAAAACACTATAAACCCTCACACCGCCGCTTACTTTTTCTCATAAATACTGTAGTTGAAAAGGCTTTGCTGTGAAAAAGTCTGGGGTGGACTTTCCATTACTGAATGGCAAAGGAAAAGCAAAGTAGGGAATCGTGAGTGAGTCTCTATGGTGTGATCGGTTAGCGCGTTCGGCTTTTAACTGAAAGGTGGGTGGTTCAAGCCCACCCAGGGACGTCTATTTGTTTTGATGCCTTAGCTTCTAACATGCTACAACAAACTAAAGAGCATAGTCCTAAACTTTCAAAAAAACACTATGAACCCTCACACCACCCCTTACTTTTTCTCATAAATACTGTAGTTGAAAAGGCTTTGCTGTTAAAAAGTCTGGTGTGGACTTTCCATTACTGAATGGCAAAGGAAATGCAAAGTAGATAATCAAGCGTATGTCTCTGTGGCGCAATCGGTTAGCGCGTTCGGCTGTTAACCGAAAGGTTGGTGGTTCAAGCCCACCCAGGGGCGTCTTTTTATTTTGATGCCATAGCTTTTAACTTGCTATAACAAACTGCAGGGCATAGTCCTAACCTTTCAAAAAACTTTCCATCACTGGATGGCAAAGGAGAAGCAAATTAGTTAACCAGGTGTGAGTCTCTGTGGCGCAATCGGTTAGCGCGTTCGGCTGTTGTCCGAAAGGTTGGTGGTTCAAGCCCACCCAGGGACATCTAATTATTTTGATGCCATAGCTTCTAACATGCTACAACAAACTGAAGAGCATAGTCCAAACCTTTCAAAAAAACACTATGAACCCTCACACCGCCCCTTACTTTTTCTCATAAATACTGTAGTTGAAAAGGCTTTGCTGTTAAAAAGTCTGGTGTGGACTTTCCATTACTGGATGGCAAAGGAATAGCAAAATAGGGAATCATGAGTGAGTCTCTGTGGCGCAATCGGTTAGCACGTTCGGCTGTTAACCGAAAGGTTGGTGGTTCAAGCCCACCCAGGGATGTCTATTTATTTTGATGCCATAGCTTTTAACATGCTACAACAAACTGAAGAGCATAGTCCTAAACTTTCAAAAAAACACTATGAACCCTCACACCGCCCCTTACTTTTTCTCATAAATACTGTAGTTGAAAAGGCTTTGCTGTTAAAAAGTCTGGTGTGGACTTTCCATTACTGAATGGCAAAGGAAATGCAAAGTAGATAATCAAGTGTATGTCTCTGTGGCGCAATCGGTTAGCGCGTTCGGCTGTTAACCGAAAGGTTGGTGGTTCAAGCCCACCCAGGGAAGCCTATTTATTTTGATGCCATAGCTTTTAACTTGCTATAACAAACTGCAGGGCATAGTCCTAACCTTTCAAAAAACTTTCCATCACTGGATGGCAAAGGAGAAGCAAATTAGTTAACCAGGTGTGTGTCTCTGTGGCGCGACCGGTTAGCGCGTACGGCTGTTAACCGAAAGGTTGGTGGTTCAAGCCCACCCAGGGACGTCTATTTATTTTGATGCCATAGCTTTTAACATGCTACAACAAACTGAAGAGCATAGTCCTAACCTTTCAAAAAAACACTATGAACCCTCACACCACCCCTTACTTTTTCTCATAAATACTGTAGTTGAAAAGGCTTTGCTGTTAAAAAGTCTGGTGTGGACTTTCCATTACTGAATGGCAAAGGAAATGCAAAGTAGATAATCAAGTGTATGTCTCTGTGGCGCAATCGGTTAGCGCGTTCGGCTGTTAACCGAAAGATTGGTGGTTCAAGCCCACCCAGGGAAGCCTATTTATTTTGATGCCATAGCTTTTAACTTGCTATAACAAACTGCAGGGCATAGTCCTAACCTTTCAAAAAACTTTCCATCACTGGATGGCAAAGGAGAAGCAAATTAGTTAACCAGGTGTGTGTCTCTGTGGCGCGACCGGTTAGCACGTTCGGCTGTTAACCGAAAGGTTGGTGGTTCAAGCCCACCCAGGGACGTCTATTTATTTTGATGCCATAGCTTCTAACATGCTACAACAAACTGAAGAGCATAGTCCTAACCTTTCAAAAAAACACTATGAACCCTCACACCGCCCCTTACTTTTTCTCATAAATAATGTAGTTGAAAAGGCTTTGCTGTTAAAAAGTCTGGTGTGGACTTTCCATTACTGAATGGCAAAGGAAATGCAAAGTAGATAATCAAGCATATGTTTCTGTGGCGCAATCGGTTAGCGCGTTCGCTTGTTAACCGAAAGGTTGGTGGTTCAAGCCCACCCAGGGACGTCTTTTTATTTTGATGCCATAGCTTTTAACTTGCTATAACAAACTGCAGGGCATAGTCCTAACCTTTCATAAAACTTTCCATCACTGGATGGCAAAGGAGAAGCAAATTAGTTAACCAGGTGTGTGTCTCTGTGGCGCAATCGGTTAGCGCGTTCGGCTGTTGTCCGAAAGGTTGGTGGTTCAAGCCCACCCAGGGACGTTTATTTATTTTGATGCCATAGCTTCTAACATGCTACAACAAACTGAAGAGCATAGTCCAAACCTTTCAAAAAAACACTATGAACCCTCACACCGCCCCTTACTTTTTCTCATAAATACTGTAGTTGAAAAGGCTTTGCTGTGAAAAAGTCTGGGGTGGACTTTCCATTACTGGATGGCAAAGGAAATGCAAAGTAGTGAGTCATGAGTGAGTCTCTGTGGTGCATTCGGTTAGCGCGTTCGGCCTTTACCCAAACGGTTGGTGATTCAAGCCCACCCAGGGAAGTCTATTTATTTTGAAAAGCAAAGTATGGAATCATGAGAGAGTCTCTGTGGCGCAATCGATTAGCGCGTTCGGCTGTTAGATAATCAAGCGTATGTCTCTGTGGAGCAATCGGTTAGCGCGTTCGGCCGTTAACCGAAAGCTTGGTGGTTCAAGCCCACCCAGGGACGTCTATTTTTTTTGATACCCTAGCTTCTAACATGCTACAACAAACTGAAGAGCATAGTCCTAACCTTTCAAAAAAACACTATGAACCCTCACACCGCCCCTTACTTTTTCTCATAAATACTGTAGCTGAAAAGGCTTTGCTGTTAAAAAGTCTGGTGTGGACTTTCCATTACTGGATGGCAAAACAAAAGCAAAGTAGGGAATCATAAGTGAGTCTCTGTGGCGCAATCGGATAGCGTTCGGCTGTTAATCGAAAGGTTGGTGGTTCAAGCCCACCCAGGGACGTCTATTTATTTTGATGCCATAGCTTTTAACTTGCTGTAACAAACTGCAGGGCATAGTCCTAACCTTTCAAAAAACTTTCCATCACTGGATGGCAAAGGAGAAGCAAATTAGCTAACCAGGTGTGTGTCTCTGTGGCGCAATCGGTTAGCGCGTTTTAGCTATTAACCGAAAGGTAGGTGGTTCAAGCTCACCCAGGGACGTCTATTTATTTTGATGCCATAGCTTCTAACATGCTACAACAAACTGAAGAGCATAGTCAAACCTTTAAAAAAAACACTATAAACCCTCACACCGCCGCTTACTTTTTCTCATAAATACTGTAGTTGAAAAGGCTTTGCTGTGAAAAAGTCTGGGGTGGACTTTCCATTACTGAATGGCAAAGGAAAAGCAAAGTAGGGAATCGTGAGTGAGTCTCTATGGTGTGATCGGTTAGCGCGTTCGGCTTTTAACTGAAAGGTTGGTGGTTCAAGCCCACCCAGGGACGTCTATTTGTTTTGATGCCTTAGCTTCTAACATGCTACAACAAACTAAAGAGCATAGTCCTAAACTTTCAAAAAAACACTATGAACCCTCACACCACCCCTTACTTTTTCTCATAAATACTGTAGTTGAAAAGGCTTTGCTGTTAAAAAGTCTGGTGTGGACTTTCCATTACTGAATGGCAAAGGAAATGCAAAGTAGATAATCAAGCGTATGTCTCT
>JAPZIH010001029.1:0-72907 GCA_027410445.1 Discoglossus pictus
TGGAATAAAGGAGGGTGGGGGGACAACATAGAGCATACAGGAGAAAGGTGGGAAGAGGGGTGGGGACAACATAGACTAGGCAGGACTAAAGGTTGGAAGGAGGGGTGGGGGACACAGAATGACAGGGAGACTAAAGGTGGAAGGCGGGGTGCGGGACAAACATAGACAGGAGACTAAAGGTGGAAGGAGGGGTGTGGGACAACATAGACAGGAGACTAAAGGTGGAAGGAGGGGTGGGGGACAACATAGGACCAGGAGACTAAAGGTGAAGGAGGGGTGTGGGGACAACATAGACAGGAGACTAAAGGTGGAAGGAGGGGTGGGGGACAACATAGACAGGAGACTAAAGGTGGAAGGAGTGGGGTGGGGGACAACATAGACAGGAGACTAAAGGTGGAAGGAGGGATGGGGGACAACATAGACAGGAGACTAAAGGTGGAAGGAGGGTGTGGGACAACATAAGAGAGACTAAAGGTGGAGGAGGGTGTTGGGGACAACATAGACAGGACTAAAGGTGGAAGGAGGGTGGGGGACAACATAGACAGGAGACTAAAGGTGGAAGGAGGGGTGGGGGACAACATAGACAGGAGACTAAAGTGGAAGGAGGGTGGGGGACAACATTAGACAGGAGCTAAAGGTGGAAGGAGGGGTGGGGGACAACATAGACAGGAGACTAAAGGTGGAGGAGGGGTGGGGGACATAGAGGAGACTAAAGTTGGAAGGAGGTGTGGGGGACAACATAGATGGGATACTAAGGTGGAAGGAGGGTGGGGTGACAACATAGACAGGAGACTAAAGTGGAAGGAGGGGTGGGGACAACATAGACAGGAGACTAAAGTGGAGGAGGGGGGGACAACATAGACGGAGACTAAAGGTGGAAGGAGGGATGGGGGACAACATAGACAGGAACTAAGTGGAAGGAGGGATGGGGGACAACATAGACGAGGACTAAAGTTGGAAGGAGGGGTGGGGGACAACATAGACCGGAGACTAAAGGTGGAAGGGGGGTGGGGACAACATAGACAGGAGACTAAAGGTGGAAGGAGGGGTGGGGGACAACATAGACAGGAGACTAAAGGTGGAAGGAGGGGTGGGGGACAACATAGACAGGAGACTAAAGGTGGAAGGAGGGGAGGGGGACAACATAGACAGGAGACTAAAGGTGGAAGAGGGGTGGGGAAACATAGACAGGAGACTAAAGGTGGAAGGAGGGGTGTGGGACAACATAGACGAAGACTAAAGGTGAAGGAGGGGTGGGGGACAACATAGACAGGAGACTAAAGGTGGAAGGAGGGGGGGGGACAACATAGACAGGAGACTAAAGGTGGAAGGAGGGTGGGGGAAACATAGACAGGAGACTAAAGGTGGAAGGAGGGGTGTGGGAACAACATAGACAGGAGACTAAAGGTGGAAGGAGGGGTGGGGACAACATAGACAGGAGACTAAAGGTGGAAGGAGGGGGGTGGGGGGACAACATAGACAGGAGACTAGAAGGTGGAAGGAGGGGTGTGGGGACAACATAGACAGAGACTAAGAGGTGGAAGGAGGGGTGTGGGAACAACAAAGACAGGAGACTAAATGGTGGAAGGAGGGGTGGGGGACAACATAGACAGGAGACTAAAGGTGGAAGGAGGGGTGTGGGACAACATAGACAGGAGACTAAAGGTGGAAGGAGGGGTGTGGGACAACATAGACAGGAGACTAAAGGTGGAAGGAGGGGGTGGGGGACAACATAGACAGGAGACTAAGTGAAGGAGGGTGGTGGGACAACATAGACAGGAGACTAAAGAGTGGAAGGAGGGGTGTGGACAACATAGACAGGAGACTAAAGGTGGAAGGAGGGGGTCGGGACAACATAGACAGGAGACTAAAGGTGGAAGGAGGGGTGGGGGACAACATAGGAGACTAAGGTGGAAGGAGGGTGGGGGACAACATAGACAGGAGACTAAAGGTGGAAGGAGGGTGGGGGACAAATAGACGGAGACTAAAGGTGGAAGGAAGGGGGGGGACAACATAGACAGGAGACTAAAGGTGGAAGGAGGGGGGGACAACATAGACAGGAGACTAAAGGTGTGAAGGAGGGATGGGGACAACATAGACAGGAGACTAAAGGTGGAAAGGAGGGTGGGGACAACATAGACAGGAGACTAAAGGTGGAAGGGGATGGGGGACAACATAGACAGGAGACTAAAGGTGGAAGGAGGGTGTGGGGACAACATAGACAGGAGACTAAAGGTGGAAGGGGGTGGGGGACAACATAGACAGAGACTAAAGGTGGAAGGAGGGGGGGGACAACATAGACAGGAGACTAAAGGTGGAAGGAGGGTGGGGACAACATAGACAGGAGACTAAAGTGGAAGAGGGTGGGGGGACAACATTAGACAGGAGACTAAAGGTGGAAGGACGGGGTGTGGGACAACATAGAACAGGAGACTAAAGGTGGAAGAGGGTGGTGGGACAACATAGACAGGAGACTAAAGGTGGAGAGAGGGGTGGGGGACAACATAGGACAGGAGACTAAAGGTGGAAGAGGGGTGTGGGGACAACATAGACAGGGACTAAGGTGGAAGGAGGGGTGGGGACAACATAGACAGGAGGACTAAAGGTGGAAGGAGGGGTGGGGGACAACATAGACAGGAGGACTAAAGGTGGAAGGAGGGGTGGGGGACAACATAGACAGGAGACTAAAGGTGGAAGGAGGGGTGGGGGACAACATAGACAGGAGACTAAAGGTGGGGAGGGGTGTGGGACAACATAGACAGGAGGACTAAAGGTGGAAGGAGGGGTGGGGGACAACATTAGACTAGGAGACTAAAGGTGGAAGGAGGGTGCGGGGACAACATAGACAGGAGACTAAAGGTGGAAGGAGGGGTGGGGGACAACATAGACAGGAGACTAAAGGTGGAAGGGAGGGGTGTGGGACAACATAGACAGGAGACTAAAGGTGGAAGGAGGGGTGGGGACAACATAGACAGGAGACTAAAGGTGGAAGGAGGATGGGGGACAACATAGGAGACTAATGGTGGAAGGAGGGATGTGGGGACAACATAGACAGGAGACTAAAGGTGGAAGGAGGGATGGGGACAACATAGACCGGAGACTAAAGGTGGAAGGAGGGTGGGGGACAACATAGACAGGAGACTAAAGTGGAAGGAGGGGTGGGGACAACATAGAGGAGACTAAAGTGGAAGGAGGGGTGGGGACAACATAGAACAGGGACTAAAGGTGGAAAGAGGGTGGGGGACAACATAGACAGGAGACTAAAGGTGGAAGGAGTTGGGGGGGACAACATAAGGAGACTAAAGGTGGAAGGAGGGGTGGGGACAACATAGACCGGAGACTAAAGGTGGAAGGAGGGGTGGGGGACAACATAGACAGAGACTAAAGGTGGAAGGAGGGGTGTGGGACAACATAGACGAGACTAAAGGTGGAAGGAGGGGTTGGGGGACAACATAGACAAGAGGACTAAAGGTGGAAGGAGGGGTGGGGGAACAACATAGACCGGAGACTAAAGGTGAAGGAGGGGTGGGGACAACATAGACAGGACTAAAGGTGAAGGAGGTAGTGGGGGACAACATAGACAGGAGACTAAAGGTGGAAGGAGGGGTGGGGGACAACATAGACCAGAGACTAAAGGTGGAAAGGAGGGGTGTGGGACAACATAGACAGGAGACTAAAGGTGGAAGGAGGGGTGGGGGACAACATAGACAGGAGACTAAAGGTGGCAGGAGGGGTGGGGGACAACATAGACAGGAGACCTAAAGGTGGACAGGAGGTGTGGGGGGACAACATAGACAGGAGACTAAGGTGGAAGGAGGGGTTGGGGAAAACATAGACAGGAGACTAAAGGTGGAAGGAGGGGTGGGGGACAACATAGACCCGGAGACTAAAGTGGAAGAGGGATGGTGGGGGACAACATAGACAGGAAACTAAAGGTGGAAGGAGGGGAGGGGGACAACATAGACAGGAGACTTAAGGTTGGAAGGGAAGGGGTGGGGGACAACATAGACAGGAGACTAACGGTGGAAGGAGGGGTGTGGGACAACATAGACAGGAGACTAAGGTGGAAGGAGGGGTGTGGGACAACATAAACAGGAGACTAAAGGTGGAAGGAGGGGTGGGGGACAACATAGACAGGAAACTAAAGGTGGAAGGAGGGGAGGGGGACAACATAGACAGGAGACTAAAGGTGGAAGGATGGGTGGGGGACAACATAGACAGGAGACTAAAGGTGGAAGGAGGGGTGGGGGACAACATAGACTGGAGACTAAAGGTGGAAGGAGGGGTGTGGGACAACATAGACAGGAGACTAAAGGTGGAAGGAGGGTGGGGGACAACATAGATAGGAGACTAAAGGTGGAAGGAGGGGTGTGGGACAACATAGACAGGAGACTAAAGGTGGAAGGAGGGGTGGGGGACAACATAGACAGGAGACTAAAGGTGGAAGGAGGGTTGTGGGACAACATAGACAGGAGACTAAAGGTGGAAGGAGGGGTGGGGGACAACATAGACAGGATACTAAAGGTGGAAGGAGGAGTGGGGGACAACATAGGAGACTAATGGTGGAAGGAGGTGTGGGGGACAACATAGACCGGAGACTAAAGGTGGAAGGAGGGGTGGGGGACAACATAGACCGGAGACTAAAGATGGAAGGAGGGGTGGGGGACAACATAGACAGGAGACTAAAGGTGGAAGGAGGGGTGGGGGACAACATAGACCGGAGACTAAAGGTGGAAGGAGGGGTGGGGGACAACATAGACAGGCGACTAAAGGTGGAAAGAGGGGTGGGGGACAACATAGACAGGAGACTAAAGGTGGAAGGAGGGATGGGGGACAACATAGACAGGAGACTAAAGGTGGAAGGAGGGGTGGGGGACAACATAGACCGGAGACTAAAGGTGGAAGGAGGGGTGGGGGACAACATAGACAGCATACTAAAGGTGGAAGGAGGGGGGGGGACAACATAGGAGACTAAAGGTGGAAGGAGGTGTGGGGGACAACATAGACCGGAGACTAAAGGTGGAAGGAGGGGTGGGGGACAACATAGACAGGAGACTAAAGGTGGAAGGAGGGGTGGGGGACAACATAGACCGGAGACTAAAGTTGGAAGCAGGGTTGGGGGACAACATAGACAGGAGACTAAAGTTGGAAGGAGGGGTGGGGGACAACATAGGTAGGAGACTAAAGGTGGAAGGAGGGGTGGGGGGACAACATAGACAGGAGACTAAAGGTGGAAGGAGGGGTGGGGGACAACATAGACCGGAGACTAAAGTTGGAAGGAGGGGTGGGGGACAACATAGACAGGAGACTAAAGTTGGAAGGAGGGGTGGGGGACAACATAGATAGGAGACTAAATGTGGAAGGAGGGGTGGGGGACAACATAGACAGGAGACTAAAGGTGGAAGGAGGGGTGTGGGACAACATAGACAGGAGACTAAAGGTGGAAGGAGGGGTGGGGGACAACATAGACAGGAGACTAAAGGTGGAAGGAGGGGTGGGGGACAACATAGATAGGAGACTAAAGGTGGAAGGAGGGGTGGGGGACAACATAGACAGGAGACTAAAGGTGGAAGGAGGGGTTGGGGACAACATAGATAGGAGACTAAAGGTTGAAGGAGGGGTGGGGGACAACATAGACAGGAGACTAAAGGTGGAAGGAGGGGTGTGGGGGACAACATAGACAGGAGAACTAAAGGTGGAAGGAGGGGAGGGGGGACAACATAGACAGGAGACTAAAGGTGGAAGGAGGGGTGGGGGACAACATAGACAGGAGACTAAAGGTGGAAGGAGGGGTGTGCGACAACATAGACAGGAGACTAAAGGTGGAAGGAGGTGTGTGGGACAACATAGACAGGAGACTAAAGGTGGAAGGAGGGGTGTGGGACAACATAGACAGGAGACTAAAGGTGGAAGAAGGGGTGTGGGACAACATAGACAGGAGACTAAAGGTGGAAGGAGGGGTGGGGGACAACATAGACAGGAGACTAAAGGTGGAAGGAGGGGTGGGGACAACATAGACAGGAGACTAAAGGGGAAGGAGGGGTGTGGGACAACATAGACAGGAGACTAAAGGTGGAAGGAGGGGTGGGGACAACATAGACACGAAACTAAAGTTGGAAGGAGGGGGGGGGACAACATAGACAGGAGACTAAAGGTGGAAGGCGGGGGGGGGGACAACATAGACAGGAGACTAAAGGTGGAAGGAGGGGTGGGGGACAACATAGACTGGAGACTAAAGGTGGAAGGAGGGTGGGGGACAACATAGACAGGAGACTAAAGGTGGAAGGAGGGGTGGGGGACAACATAGACAGGAGACTAAAGTTGGAAGGAGGGTGGGGGACAACATAGATAGGAGACTAAAGGTGGAAGGAGGGGTGGGGACAACATAGACGGAGACTAAAGTGGAAGGAGGGGTGGGGGACAACATAGAAGGAGACTAAAGGTGGAAGGAGGTGTGGGGACAACATAGACCGGAGACTAAAGGTGGAAGGAGGGGTGGGGGACAACATAGACAGGAGACTAAAGGTGGAAGGAGGGGTGGGGGGACAACATAGATAGGAGACTAAAGGTGGAAGGAGGGAAGGGGAACAACATAGACAGGAGACTAAAGGTAGAAGGAGGGGTGGGGGACAACATAGACAGGAAACTATAGGTGGAAGGAGGGGAGGGGGACAACATAGACAGGAGACTAAAGGTGGAAGGAGTGGTGGGGGACAACATAGACAGGAGACTAAAGGTGGAAGGAGGGGTGTGGGACAACATAGACAGGAGACTAAAGGTGGAAGGAGGGGTGGGGGACAACATAGACAGGAGACTAAAGGTGGAAGGAGGGGTGGGGGACAACATAGACAGGAGACTAAAGGTGGAAGGAGGGGTGGGGGACAACATAGACAGGAGACTAAAGGTGGAAGGAGGGGTGGGGGAAAACATAGACAGGAGACTAAAGGTGGAAGGAGGGGTGTGGGACAACATAGACTGGAGACTAAAGGTTGAAAGAGGGGTGGGGGACAACATAAACAGGAAACTAAAGGTGGAAGGAGGGGAGGGGGACAACATAGACAGGAGACTAAAGGTGGAAGGAGGGGTGGGGACAACATAGACAGGAGACTAAAGGTGGAAGGAGGGGTGTGGGACAACATAGACAGGAGACTAAAGGTGGAAGGAGGGGTGTGGGACAACATAAACAGGAGACTAAAGGTGGAAGGAGGGGTGGGGACAACATAGACAGGAAACTAAAGGTGGAAGGAGGGGAGGGGGACAACATAGACAGGAGACTAAAGGTGGAAGGATGGGTGGGGGACAACATAGACAGGAGACTAAAGGTGGAAGGAGGGGTGGGGGACAACATAGACTGGAGACTAAAGGTGGAAGGAGGGGTGGGGGACAACATAGACAGGAGACTAAAGGTGGAAGGAGGGTGGGGGACAACATAGATAGGAGACTAAAGGTGGAAGGAGGGGTGTGGGACAACATAGACAGGAGACTAAAGGTGGAAGGAGGGGTGGGGGACAACATAGACAGGAGACTAAAGGTGGAAGGAGGGTTGTGGGACAACATAGACAGGAGACTAAAGGTGGAAGGAGGGGTGGGGGACAACATAGACAGGATACTAAAGGTGGAAGGAGGAGTGGGGGACAACATAGGAGACTAATGGTGGAAGGAGGTGTGGGGGACAACATAGACCGGAGACTAAAGGTGGAAGGAGGGGGTGGGGGACAACATAGACCGGAGACTAAAGATGGAAGGAGGGGTGGGGGACAACATAGACAGGAGACTAAAGGTGGAAGGAGGGGTGGGGGACAACATAGAAGGAGACTAAAGGTGGAAGGAGGGGTGGGGGACAACATAGACAGGCGACTAAAGGTGGAAAGAGGGGTGGGGGACAACATAGACAGGAGACTAAAGGTGGAAGGAGGGATGGGGGACAACATAGACAGGAGACTAAAGGTGGAAGGAGGGGTGGGGGACAACATAGACCGGAGACTAAAGGTGGAAGGAGGGGTGGGGGACAACATAGACAGCATACTAAAGGTGGAAGGAGGGGTGGGGGACAACATAGGAGACTAAAGGTGGAAGGAGGTGTGGGGGACAACATAGACCGGAGACTAAAGGTGGAAGGAGGGGTGGGGGACAACATAGACAGGAGACTAAAGGTGGAAGGAGGGGTGGGGGACAACATAGACCGGAGACTAAAGTTGGAAGCAGGGGTGGGGGACAACATAGACAGGAGACTAAAGTTGGAAGGAGGGGTGGGGGACAACATAGGTAGGAGACTAAAGGTGGAAGGAGGGGTGGGGGACAACATAGACAGGAGACTAAAGGTGGAAGGAGGGGTGGGGGACAACATAGACCGGAGACTAAAGTTGGAAGGAGGGGTGGGGGACAACATAGACAGGAGACTAAAGTTGGAAGGAGGGGTGGGGGACAACATAGATAGGAGACTAAATGTGGAAGGAGGGGTGGGGGACAACATAGACAGGAGACTAAAGGTGGAAGGAGGGGTGGGGGGACAACATAGACAGGATACTAAAGGTGGAAGGAGGAGTGGGGGACAACATAGGAGACTAAAGGTGGAAGGAGGTGTGGGGGACAACATAGACCGGAGACTAAAGGTGGAAGGAGGGGTGGGGGACAACATAGACCGGAGACTAAAGGTGGAAGGAGGGGTGGGGGACAACATAGACAGGAGACTAAAGGTGGAAGGAGGGGTGGGGGACAACATAGACCGGAGACTAAAGGTGGAAGGAGGGGTGGGGGACAACATAGACAGGAGACTAAAGGTGGAAGGAGGGGTGGGGGACAACATAGACAGGAGACTAAAGGTGGAAGGAGGGATGGGGGACAACATAGACAGGAGACTAAAGGTGGAAGGAGGGGTGGGGGACAACATAGACCGGAGACTAAAGGTGGAAGGAGGGGTGGGGGACAACATAGACAGGATACTAAAGGTGGAAGGAGGGGTGGGGGACAACATAGGAGACTAAAGGTGGATGGAGGTGTGGGGGACAACATAGACCGGAGACTAAAGGTGGAAGGAGGGGTGGGGGACAACATAGACAGGAGACTAAAGGTAGAAGGAGGGGTGGGGGACAACATAGACAGGAAACTAAAGGTGGAAGGAGGGGAGGGGGACAACATAGACAGGAGACTAAAGGTGGAAGGAGGGGTGGGGGACAACATAGACAGGAGACTAAAGGTGGAAGGAGGGGTGGGGGACAACATAGACAGGAGACTAAAGGTGGAAGGAGGGGTGGGGGACAACATAGACAGGAGACTAAAGGTGGAAGGAGGGGTGGGGGACAACATAGACAGGAGTGTAAAGGTGGAAGGAGGGGTGTGGGACAACATAGACAGGAGACTTAAGGTGGAAGGAGGGGTGGGGGACAACATATACAGGAAACTAAAGGTGGAAGGAGGGGAGGGGGACAACATAGACAGGAGACTAAAGGTGGAAGGAGGGGTGGGGGACAACATAGACAGGAGACTAAAGGTGGAAGGAGGGGTGGGGGACAACATAGACAGGAGACTAAAGGTGGAAGAAAAAGAAAAAAATAAATAGATTTAGAGCAATGGAGGGGTTGTTTTTAGTTGTGCGCCGCTTTTGTGGCTTTTGTGAGTCTACAAGTCATCGCCATCCAATTCTCAGTGTCCATACGTTCCAACATGAGGCCCATTTTTTATAGTTGGGAGGCTAGGTTTTGATGTTTTTAGGGTGGCTCACACAAATGGATCTTTTTCTTGCCTTCGAGTTTGGAGCCGGGGGCTGGATAAGCATTAAATTCCCACATGACCCACATGACCCGCGTCACTTAGCAAATGGACATAAATACACAAGGAAAATCTCCCAGTCCTCGGGGACCGCGCAGAGCGGACTCATTAGTGCTATTCTTAGGCCATTTTCCACAGAGAACAGGAGGGCACATCCAGAGCTGCAAGGACAAAAGACTAAGGAGTAAAGAAGTGCATCGACTCGGAGGAGAATCCATGACCTCTTCATGTCCCTTACAATATGCGCAGTGTGGATTGTGGAGACGTCTTCCAGTAGTGGTGGTAATGCAAATAAAAAAATATAAGGTTACAACAAAGGTGTCGGAGGGGTCCCCTTCAACCCCAAAACCTCCTGCCTTCAGCGACATGAATAAACAACTTGATTGTAAGGATTTGGATTCCTCAGTGCCCATCTTGCACATCAGGACCACCATCAGGAAGTCCCGGATACGGGATCAGCCCAGGGCTACTAGCTTAGGAAAAATAATACAATCCTTTCTCTACCCAGATCTTAGGATAGATCGTCAGATGTACAGTTGTGGAACTTGGTGACGTTTGTGCAGCGAGGGCCACCTACGAGTCTCGCGAAGCGAGGCGAGCCAGTGACGCACACAGGACTTAGCCTGCAATGAGCGCCCGGGCGTTATGAACACCCGACGGGGGCTGCTATGAGCGCCAAAGGCTCATTGTGAGGCCCCCAGGGCAAGCATCACCCCCAGTACCTGATTCCTGCCAGTGGAGGGCTCCCGATGAGTGCCGAAGGTGCTAATTGCGAGGCCCCGGGCTCGCATCACCCCGCAGTACCTGGTTCCTGACAGGAGCTTGTGTACGTACCTGCCAGCAGCGCCGCACTCCGTCTTCCACTCTGCGCCTCCCATCCTCCGACCGGAACTACTTTTTTGGATCAAGCCGCACATACGGTTGGCTTGATGCAGAAAGTAGTTCCGGACAGAGGATGGGAGCTGCAGAGGAGGTGAGTGCAGGGCTACTGGCAGGGATGCATCCAGGTACGAGACAGAGGAGGGGGGAAAGGAGACAAGGGAGGGAGAGGAGGGGGAACGGAGAAGAGAGGGAGGGAGAGGGGGGATGGAGACACAAGGGGGAAAGGATACACAAGGGGGAAAAGGAGAGGGGGAAAGGAGACTCGGGAGGAAGGGGAGAGGGGGAAAAGGAGGAACAGGAGAGGGAGAGGGGGAAAGGGAGATGGGGAAAGGAGGAACAGGAGAGGGAGAAAGGGAGGAAAGGAGACACAGGGGAGGGAGAGGGGGAGGGAGACACAGGAGAGGGAGATGGGGGAACAGAGAAACAGGGGAGGGAGAAGGGGAAAGGAGGAACAGGAGAGGGAGAAAGGGAGGAACGGAGACACAGGGGAGGGAGAGGGGGGCGGAGACACAGGGGAGGGAGAGGGGGAAGGAGACACGGCATGTTGGTCAAGACAAGTGACAAGTGGCGGTTTGGCCAAGGCCAGCAATGAGCGGCAAAGTTGCTCATTGTGCGGCTCGCGATGTGCGCCCAAGGCGCTCACTGCAAGCCTTGCAAATTAGACGCTGGGAGGGGCTTGTGATGATCGCCGAAGGCGCTCATTGTGAGGCTCGCAAGTTACAGGGGTAATAGCCAAGCATTGTTTGGCAAACAGCATTGCCAGCTTTCAAATTGTATTCCCGTCATTTTTGACAGGCAATTTCCTAGTCATATATATAGTGGTTAGTTTGGGGAATGTCGGTCACGTTTACGATGTTTGTCGCGCAATGTTAAATATTGCGGGCCTCGCTTTGCCGCAGGCGCTCATCGTGAGGCCCCCTAGAACCGAAGGGCGCAGCTGCGGGGCTGCACTAAGTTGTGGGGCAGAGACACAGAGGAGAAAGACACGGGAAGGAGAGTGTGGAGAGGGGACGAGCGCCGAAGGTGATCATTGCAAAGCGCGGAAGTTGTGTCATTTTTGATGGGCAAGTCGCTCGTCATTCAATAACAGCCTTCCTTATGTGCAATCAAACAGAGCCAAACTTTATTGTCCACACACAAATTTAAACAGTACATTAATAAGTCACCATTAGCCGCCCTTGGGCAAGCCAGTCTGAAGCCAAATCCTAACAGCTTGTTTGGTCTACCCCACCTAGGCCTGCGTTTATGGCTGTCAGGTGTCTCACCGTTTCCAGGTGCCCAGGGAGTTATTGGCCTGGTCGGGCTGATCGGACTACAGTTTGGGGCCCTATTTAATTGCAAGCCCGTAGTTACCTCCAAACTGAACTTTTGGCTGCAGGTCAATTTTTTTCTAAACATTTAGACATATTCAATTGTCACTAGGCCGTAATTACAGGCTCACAGCCCCAACACGCAAACTATGAACCCGTACGTAGCGTTTCAGGGCATGATCAGGAATAATTAAGCAAGCCCGTAATTTAGACAGAGCCAAAAGTAAATGAGACCACCATCATGATGTCAGTAAAACATGGAGTTTAAATGACAATCAATTAGTGTTTAGAAGGCGATGTGCGATCAGACTCGCAATCCAGAAATGTAGAAATCACTAAAAATCATTAACACAACTGTTCCAGTCCATGTGGGTTCCATGATATGTATTAACCCCTTGATTCCTGGGATCGACATAACACGGAAATAAAACAACAAAATATTTTTTTTATTGCGGATTTACGAGCTGCAATTAATTGTGCTGTCCCAGTATTTGTAAGTACAGTAGTGCGTGTTTATTTGCTGCTGCAGTTATATGAACGAGGTGTTTAACCCACTTGCGGGTCGTATCTAGCACTTGTCGGATATTTTTATACATTTGCCATTTACGCAGTACAAGGTAATGGCGGGCTACATGAACATTTGTAATTGAATATGGATTTTCTGTCCTCAGCACCGTTCACATTTACGGGCTTGAAACATCAAAGTAGGCGATAGGAGGGAGTTACGTTTTTGACAACCGCAGGGATTTTGAGCCTGTAACTCGCAATTGGAATGTAAAGTAGCCAATTGAATATCAGCAACATTTACGGGCTCCATTACGGGCTCATGTAATGGCGATTTGGACAATTAAATAGTCCCACAGTGTCTGGGTTCGCTATGCAGTACGGGGGCAGGTCTTGTTTCTAATCTTCTTACTACTGCCACTTGGGCTCTAACCCCTGACCCTCGCACACTACCACCTCTCTTCAGCATATAACTTGCGCTCCTTTGATTTCTGTTAATTTATTTTGCAGATTTCTGCGCAATCACCTACATTTTTTCACAGCTGATTTACCCACAAACGTAATCACTAATGTGTCCTCTACTCTCTCTTCAGTTCCCCTTCCCAAACCTCTTGGATCACGTTCAAGGGACCTTGCAGCTGCCTCTCATACAGGAGCGCAAAGGGGGGAACCCCATTGATTCTTGGGGTACCTTGCGGTAGGCAAAAGAGGAGGATAAGCGAGCAGACCTTCCCCAATCTCTCTCCTGCTCCTCCAAGGTGCACAGCATACGTTTTAAGGTGCCCATTGGTTTGATATGGGGAGGCCACATAGTCTTCACAACTGCTGGATTAATTTAGCCATGAACTAGGTACCCCCATCAGATATGTTATAAGAACCCGATGCAGGAAACACCAGCAATAAAGCTTTGCCATCCATATCCATAACTGGCGTTGGGTGCAGAGTTACCCGTATACCCTTGCCCGGTTGTCCATACCGCTGACAGGTATCACAAGTTTCACAAATGACATCCATGTTAACCCCAGGCCAGTAGAACACTCGAGTAAGGCGATAATGGACTTCTTGTGTCCCAGGTGGCCAGCAAGGGGCACCTCGTGGCCCAATTCTAATAGGTGGCCCCTGAATTTCTGGGTAACCAGCAGTTTTCTCGCTTCCTCAGGTCTTTCCACATCTGGTCTGGAGTAACCCAATACCGTAGCCCCCGCTCCCAGACATACTCTTCTCCAGTATGTCCTTTTTCCTGTTTAGTAGCCTTATGCCAACAAATTTGAAAAACTCAACAATGGCCAATAGACTGGAAAAGGTCAGTCTATATCCCAATCCCAAAAAAAGGCAGTGCCAATGAGTGCTCCAGTTATCGAACAATTGCACTCACTTCACATGCCAGCAAGGTGATGCTTAAGATTCTACAAGCTCGACTCCAACAATATATGGACCAGGAACTACCAGATGTGCAAGCCAGGGCCGCAGAGGAAAAGGCGCAAGAGATCAGATGGCCAATATCTGATGGATAGTAGAGAAAGCAAGAGAGTTCCAGAAAAGCATTTACTTCTGCTTCATAGACTACTCTAAAGCCTCTGACTGGGTGGATCAGAACAAAATGTGGCAAGTCCTTACAGAGATGAGAGTACCAGATCATCTCATCCTCCTGAGGAATCTGTATGTGGACCAAGTAGCCACGGTCAGAACCGAACATGGGACAACAGAATGGTTCAAGATCGGAAAAGGAGTGCGACAAGGCTGTATGTTACCTTATTTATTCCCCTTATACCCAGAGTACATCATGTGTAAGGCCGTGCTGGAGGAATCCAAAGCCGGAGTCAATATTACTGGAAGGAATATCAACAACCTCAGATCCTCCAATGATACTACCATGATGGCTGAAAGTGAGGAGGAACTAAAGGATCTATTGATGAGGGTAAAAGAAGAGCACGCAAAAGCTGGCCTGGTGCGCAACATTAAAAAGACGAAGATCATGGCCAACGTCAATCTCCTCACAGCGGCGCTCTTGGCTGATCTGCTCATCTAAACAGCCGTTATATTTCCAGGTATAGCTGACCTCCATCCCCGAAATCCCTAAGCACCTCATCCTTCCCCTGTGTCCCACGGCCCGGCTGTGAGGCAGAACCCGGAGCTCCCTGATCAGGACTCAATTGGTTTTAGCTCCTGGTATCAAAATACAAGTTGCTTTGAGCTCCTCTGGATGCGCAGTAAAAGTCAGGGGCTCATATATCACTGTAACAGAACCTTACCTTTGCCTGGGAACATTTATTACTACACTGGCCCTTTAACTGTTGGGAATGTCTTGATGATATGTAACTGTCATGCTGAGTTCAGTTATTAAAAAGTTTTTCTCTGATGGTTGATACCAACTTCACTTTTACACAGCAGCTTGCCAGGGAAAAGGATGTCTCCAACGGCTGATACCCTCTCACTACCGGGGTAGCCGTTACATTGGTGGCAGCGGTGGGATGGTCCTTTTATCCAGAGAGCAAGTGCTGAATGGAGTCTCAGTACGCCAAGCTGAAAAGACCCACACTAAAAGATTTATTGGAGAGTCGTGGTAGGAGTGCCAGTGACAGGCCACGGAGGGAGCTGATAACTGACCTGCTGGAGCTGGACAAAATGGATAGAAGCCTTTCGGGCTCTTGCTCCAAAGGATATTTTACAATATCAGCAAGTTAAAAAAGGCGCTGCTAACCCGATATGCCGTAACCCCAGAAGCATACCGCAGTCGCTTCCGGGAGTCCAAGAAGAAGGCTGTGGACTCCCACATGGAATGGGCAAACACAATACAAAGGGTGGCATCACATTGGGTGCGAGGGTGCAATGCCAACACCGGAGAAGAAGTGTTACAGTTGTTCTTGATAGAACATTTCTTTCAACATCTGGCTGCGGATATACAGGACTGGGTGAGAGATCGCCGCCCTGCTAACTTAACTGAGGCAGCGCGACTAGCAGATGAATACGCAGAAACAAGGAAGGTGAGCCAAGGTACCACACGACCAGCACCTAGAACAGAGGCACGCACCCCAACCTACGCTGCACGCACAGAATTTCGGGCTCCAGTACCCCCAGGACCTCCACGCCCTCAGGGGTCTTACAACCAGCCCCGGGAATCTTACAAAGTGACATGTCATCACTGCAGCAACACTGGGCATATTGCCCGTTATTGCCCTTTGAGATCAGCCAATAACAAATGGAGGCGCACAACACCCCACACAGAGACCCCGCCATCACGTCCCTCTGCTGCTCACTGCCTGGAAATCAAAGGGAGCCATGAGGAGTGTTTGGGAATCTTGTATGAGGCCAACCCCGTACAGGCTGCCTCCTCGGATAACTGCCAGCATCACCGCCAAGAGGTGCGTGTAAATGGACAGGTAGCACAAGGCCTAAGGGACACTGGCGCTACCATCACTTTGGTGCAGAAACATCTTGTGAAACCGGAGCATGTATCTAATCGTACCGTTGCTGTTCGTGTCGCAGAGGAGGCCGCGCGGACAGGGTCCGGGGACAGGCGTATCTATGTGGGGAACCTTACGGCCGACGTGCGGGAGAAGGAGGTGGAGGAGCTGTTCCACTGATACGGCCGGATCCGGAGCCTCGAGCTAAAGAACCGCGGCGGAAGGTGGTGGTTATGGAGCACCACAGGGAAGGAATGGACCTCCCTCTCGACGATCTGAATTCAGAGTCCTTGTCTCAGGTCTTCCCCCATCAGGTAGATAGCAGGACCTAAAGGACCACATGCGGGAAGCTGGTGACGTCTGTTATGCTGATGTACACAAATATGGAATGGGAATTGTTGAATTTATCCGGAAGGAGGACATGGAATATGCTTTGAAAAAACTGGACGACACTAAATTTCGGTCTCATGAGGGTGAAAACTATTATATCCGGGTTTGCCCTGAAAGAAACACCAGCTACTCGAGATCAAGATCCCGCTCTAGAGGGCGTGACTCCCCATATCAAAGCCGCCGTTCTCCCTCTCCTTTACGACCGTATTGAGCTGTCACCACAGGGACACTTTCTATGAAACTAATTCTAAAGCCCATCTGCTCTGAAGTTACATTCCACAACCCCCTAGTATGGCTGAACCGAGTGGCTGGGGACAATAGACGATTACTGAGATGGAGCTTGGCCCTACAACTTTTCCATTCAATATCGCCCTGGCCGGTTCAATGCGAACACAGACGGACTGTCCAGGCAAACGGAACTTTTACCGTAACAGCAGACCGGACAGCCCCAAGTTGACCCGAAAAGGATCAATCCGGGTCTGCTGGAGTGTTCCACAAAGGGGGAGCAGTGTAACAGAACCTTACCTTTGCCTGGGAACATTTATTACTACACTGGCCCTTTAACTGTTGGGAATGTCTTGATGATATGTACCTGTCATGCTGAGTTTAGTTATTAAAGTTTTTCTGGTGTCTCCTTATAGATGCACAACCTATGTAACCTCTTATCTCTATTTACTGTTCCACCAACATAACAAACTTTACTTCCCATAGTGCTCTGGTGCATCAGCAGTGAGTGGGGAGGGCGGAATGAGCAGGGAGGGTGGGAGTGGGGTGGGCGGTATGAGCAGGGAGGGTGGGAGTGCGGAGGGTGGTATGAGCAGGGAGGGTGGGAGTGGGGAGGGCGGTACGAGCAGGGAGGGTGGGAGTGGGGAGGGCGGTATAAGCAGGAAGGGTGGGTCTGGGGTGGGTGGTATAAGCAGGGAGGGTGGGAGTGGGATGGGCGGTACGAGCAGGGAGGGTGGTGCTGGTGTGTGTCCTAAACAGGTACAGTGTATATCTGCAGTAAAGCCAGATCAGCAGGTTTGGTCTCATTCCCTGTGCATGTTGGGAAAGTTGTTCTGCAATGGGGTTTTTTTATTACTGGTTTTGTGCCTCACAATCGGGATCATAGAGTCAGAAGATCAGAGTCCAGTCTGGGCTGGAGTGAGCACTCACCTGTGAGAAGTCCGGACTTACCTGAGCGGAGTGAGCACTCACGTGTGAGAAGTCTGGACTTACCTGAGAGGAGTGAGCACTCACCTGTGAGAAGTCCGGACTTACCTGAGCGGAGTGAGCACTCACCTGTGAGAAGCCTGGACTTACCTGAGAGGAGTGAGCACTCACCTGTGAGAAGTCTGGACTTACCTGAGCGGAGTGAGCACTCACCTGTGAGAAGTCCGGACTTACCTGAGAGGAGTGAGCACTCACCTGTGAGAAGTCTGGACTTACCTTAGAGGAACAAACACTCACCTTTGAGAAGCCTGGACTTACCTGAGAGGAGTGAGCACTCACCTGTGAGAAGCCTGGACTTACCTGAGAGGAACAAACACTCACCTGTGAGAAGCTGGACTTACCTGAGAGGAACAAACACTCACCTGTGAGAAGCTGGACTTACCTGAGAGGAACAAACACTCACCTGTGAGAAGCCTGGACTTACCTGAGAGGAACAAACACTCACCTGGTGAGAAGCCTGGACTTACCTGAGAGGAACAAACACTCACCTGTGAGAAGCTGGACTTACCTGAGAGGAACAAACACTCACCTGTGAGAAGCCTGGACTTACCTGAGAGGAACAAACACTCACCTGTGAGAAGCCTGGACTTACCTGAGAGGAACAAACACTCACCTGTGAGAAGCCTGGACTTACCTGAGAGGAACAAACACTCACCTGTGAGAAGCCTGGACTTACCTGAGAGGAGTGAGCACTCACCTGTGAGAAGCTGGACTTACCTGAGAGGAACAAACACTCACCTGTGAGAAGCTGGACTTACCTGAGAAAAGTGAGCACTCCCCTGTGAGAAGCTGGACTTACCTGAGAGGAGTGAGCACTCACCTGTGAGAAGCTGGACTTACCTGAGAGGAGTGAGCACTCACCTGTGAGAAGCTGACTTACCTGAGAGGAGTGAGCACTCACCTGTGAGAAGCTGGGACTTACCTGAGAGGAGTGAGCACTCACCTGTGAGAAGCTGGACTTACCTGAGAGGAGCGAGCACTCACCTGTGAGAAGCTGGACTTACCTGAGAGGAGCGAGCACTCACCTGTGAGAAGCTGGACTTACCTGAGAGGAGTGAGCACTCACCTGTGAGAAGCTGGACTTATCTGAGAGGAGTGAGCACTCACCTGTGAGAAGCTGGACTTACCTGAGAGGAGCGAGCACTCACCTGTGAGAAGCTGGACTTACCTGAGCGGAGTGAGCACTCACCTGCCTTTTCTCTCTTAGTATTGTGGTGCAAGAATTGGAGCGAGTTCTGGAGTCCCGAGCGCTGTGATCTAGAGGTAATCTTATGTATCTGAGATGGGTCATGAGGTCAGACGATGTATCCAGTAGTTTCCTAACATTATCTCTTAGAACTGTCACACATGCCCCCCTCGTTCAGAAGTGCTACCTCCCCCCTTTCTTATAGATCCCTCTTGCTACCCCCCATTTCAGGAGGGACACTCTTGCTACCCCCCCCTTTCAGGAGGGACACTCTTGCTACCCCCCCCTTTCAGGAGGACATTCTTGCTACCCCCCCCTTTCAGGAGGGACACTCTTGCTACCCCCCCCCTTTCTGATAGATCACTCTTGCTACCCCCCCATTTCAGGAGGGGACACTCTTGCTACCCCCCCTTTCAGCAGGGACACTCTTGCTACCCCCCATTTCAGGGGGGACACTCTTGCTACCCCCCCCCCTCATTTCAGGAGGGACACTCTTCCTCCCCCCCCCCCCATTTCAGGAGGGACACTCTTCCTCTCCCCCCCCCTCATTTCAGGAGGGACACTCTTCCTCTCCCCCCCCCTCATTTCAGGAGGGACACTCTTCCTCTCCCCCCCCCCCCTCATTTCAGGAGGGACACTCTTGCTACCCCCCCCCTTTCAGGAGGGACACTCTTGCTACCCCCCCCCCTTTCAGGAGGGACACTCTTGCTACCCCCCCCCTTTCAGGAGGGACACTCTTGCTACCCCCCCATTTCAGGAGGGACACTCTTGCTACCCCCCCATTTCAGGAGGGACACTCTTGCTACCCCCCCTCCCCCCATTTCAGGAGGGACACTCTTGCTACCCCACCCCATTTCAGGAGGGACACTCTTGCTACCCCCCCCCCCCCATTTCAGGAGGGACACTCTTGCTACCCCCCCCCCCCATTTCAGGAGGGACACTCTTGCTACCCCCCCCTTTTCAGGAGGGACACTCTTGCTGCCCCCCCCCCCCATTTCAGGAGGGACACTCTTCCTCTCCCCCCCCCTCATTTCAGGAGGGGACACTCTTCCTCTCCCCCCCCCTCATTTCAGGAGGGACACTCTTCCTCTCCCCCCCCCTCATTTCAGGAGGGACACTCTTCCTCTCCCCCCCTCATTTCAGGAGGGACACTCTTCCCCCCCCCCCTCATTTCAGGAGGGACACTCTTCCTCCCCCCCCCCCTCTTTTCATGAGGGACACTTGCTACCCCCCCCATTTCAGAAGAGACACTCTTGCTACCCCCCCCCCATTTCAGAAGAGACACTCTTGCTACCCCCACCATTTCAGAAGAGATACTCTTGCTACCCCCCCATTTCAGAAGAGACACTCTTGCTACCCCCCCCATTTCAGAAGAGACACTCTTGCTACCCCCCCATTTCAGAAGAGACACTCTTGCTACCCCCCCCATTTCAGAAGAGACACTCTTGCTACCCCCCCATTTCAGAAGAGACACTCTTGCTACCCCCCCATTTCAGAAGAGACACTCTTGCTACCCCCCCCCATTTCAGAAGAGACATTCTTGCTACCCCCCCCCCATTTCAGAAGAGACACTCTTGCTACCCCCCCCATTTCAGAAGAGACACTCTTGCTACCCCCCCCCCCCATTTAAGAAGAGACACTCTTGCTCTCACCCCCCCATTTTCAGGAGGGACACTCTTGCTACCCCCCCCCCACCCATTTCAGAAGGGACACTACCCCCCCCCCCCCACCGAGCAGATTCCCTTAGTCCAAGTGTACATAAGCTATTTTTATATAAATCTCATGGGACATGGATCTAGATTTGAGGATATTCCAGTTACACACCAGGCCTGGGGCTAAAATGTGGAATTTATTGAAGCATAAATCATAATGTGGACGGCAGCCAATGGGAGGGCTTCCTGTGCTCTGATTGGATGAGCAGTGCCCTGGTTATTTAGAAGTCAAGGCTAGGAATATACCCCCCTCCCTGCCCCAAGCAGTAATACATGGCAACACTCTCTAGAATTACTATTTTAAGATGATATTTCAAATTATTTACAATATGCACTTTTGAAGAACTAGACTTTTTAAGCATTTGTTAAAAAGTAACAAGAAATATTATATGCAATTATGACAGGAGCAGCTGCATTTTTGTTCTACTTTCTGTTTTATCATCTTGGAGGACTCTTGGATGTAGATAAGACCTCCATTCAGTTCCACTGAAAGAATATGTCCAAGGAAGGAACTCTTATACTGCCCCCAAATGGTCTCATAGTGCTTTCAACCTTTTTATTTTACCTGAATAAAAGAAGGAAAGTCATTGTAGGAAAGTAATTCATTGGCGATGAGGGTATAGGTAATGATAAAAATGAAGGTATAGATAATGATGAGGGTATAGATAATGATATATGATAAAGATATATGATAAAGATTATAGATAATGATATATAATAATTGTGAAGATCCCTTGGCCAAGGAGACTCTCTAATCGCACCGCCATTAGTCTAATCTCTGGTGTGCCGGGGAAAGTCCCACGTGTGCCCAGTAGTGGCAAATGGCCATGGCAGGGTACTGATTTACCTTTATGGGGATTGCAAATTGGTTCTGTCCACTGGGAAGTACCTCCCCTAGACCCACCCTAGGAAGGACAAGCCAAGCCCCTATATCCATCCACCCCTGATTGGCTCTAATCACCCAAGCCTGCCCATACCCCCAGCTGCCGTTCTCTTACTGGATGACCCTGATCGGGGAGGGGGGTTTAAATAGGTCTTCACAGACACATGGAAAATGTTAATGATAGATTGCTGTAAGAAATAAAGTGTTGTTGTTGTTACTTGGAACACATAGAGGACGGTGTGTTTCACTTAACAGGAAGGCTTTTATTATTTTCCTGAGCTAAAGCACATGTACATGTTCCTGATCCGTTAGCCGGGTACTATGGAAAAGTGTGACCTGGACGTGGGTAGGGACATTGATGGAGTTGAATTTGGTTATGTGACACTGAGAGACAGACGGTTAGGACTTATTGAAAGCCATTGTTTAAAGTGAGCTAAGCCCCACCCCTCAATGATGAGGATATAGATAATGATAATGCTGAAGGTGCAGATAATTATATATGATAATGATGAAGGTATATATGATAATGATGACGGTATAAATAATCACATATATAGTTGTGGATCTTAGGCACGCAGTCGTGGGGCTTCACTAAATTACGAATTTAACAGCCGAACCACAGAACTGGAAAGACCAGCAAAAAAGCCCAAATATGCCTCAAATTAACTTGCACACTCACACACAGAGACAGGGAGCCTGTGAGTGAGGTTGCAAGTGAATTTGAGGCATATTTGGTGTTTTTTTCACGATCGAAAATCATCTAATTGAGACAAAAAAGCGTAACAGGATGAAAACGAGGCCAAAGCCGGTAGCACTTAACGCAAGCCGGTAGCACTTCACTTCACGCAAGCCGGTAGCACTTCACTTCACGCAAGCCGGTAGCACTTCACTTCACGCAAGCCCGTAGCACTTCACTTCACGCAAGCCCGTAGCACTTCACTTCACGCAAGCCCGTAGCACTTCACTTCACGCAAGCCCGTAGCACTTCACTTCACGCAAGCCCGTAGCACTTAACCCAGGTATAGCTAATAATATATGACAATGATGTAGGTATAGATAATGATGAAGGTATAGATAATGATATTGTTGACGAGCCAACATTTTCCATACAGGGGATAAGAACAGGGAAGAATATAATGTTAAACTGCAGACAAATGGAGGGCCCTGTTTTGAGCTTAGAATCGTTGCAGAAAGTGTTTTTTTCCAAAGCACCCTACAAGATTGGAAACTCACTACTTACAATCTAAAGGGAATGGAAGAGGCAGAGACCTGAGGAGGAACAGAAAGGGGATAGCACGGGTGTGGAAGGAAGTGAAAGTTTACTTAGGTGCGAAGGTATCTGAGATTGTGAGGTTAATGGCTCAGGTGTGCAATATGTTATTTGTCCCTAGTGGCCGCCCTCTGTCACGATTGCCACTGGTGAGCTCATCATATAGCACAATCTTTGGTAGTAGATCATCCTCCATCCAGGAGATGTATCCTGCCCAGCGTAACTGCTTCTTCAAAAGAATGGCCTCAATGCCGGTGATTCCTGATTGTTCTAGGACTTCTGTGTTGGGGATGTGGTCATTTCAGTGAATGTTAAGGATGGTGCAGAGGCAGCATTGAGGAAAGCGCTCAAGAAGTCGTAGGTGCTAGCGGTAGGTAACCAAGCCTTAGAACAATACAGAGGGGTGGTCAGCACAACAGCTCCGTACACATTGACCTATGTGCACTTGTTCAGATGCTTGTTTTACCAAACTCTTTTATACAGTATAACTTGCCGAATGCACCATTTGCCTTTTCTGTCTGTGGTCAATCTCCTTGTCAACCTTTGCGTCCGAGAAGATGACGCAACCCAGATAGGTAAACTGCTGGCCTGTTTTCAGGTTAGACTCCCCAATAGTGATGTGAGGAGGACAGTAATCTTCCTGAGGTGCGGGCTGGTGAGGAACTTCAGTCTTCTTCAAACTGACTTCTAGACCGAAGAGCTCGGCAGCCTCGGTGAAGCAAGATGTCATTCGCTGTGGCCCTTTGCAGCATCATATTGAAGAATAGCATGAATAGGGTGAGATGCAGGGACACAGCCATGCTTCACGCCATTGCTTATTGGGAAGGGCTCCGATAGGTCATTGTTGTGCCGAACTTGGCCACGCTGGTCTTTGTGTAGCTGGATGATCATGGTGTGTGTGTGTGTGTCATAAATCCAGGAACACTGGACCCTAATGGACATTCACCATATAGCCAGCACTATATATACACATATTATAATGGCCATAAGGACCTTGTGAAAGACTTTGCCACTTGTTGATTTGCCATGTTGTGTGATGCTTTTACCTACTATGATAATGATGAAGGTGGAGATGATGCTGATGATATATGATAACGATGAGGGTATAAATAATGATAATGCCGAAAGTGCAGATAATGATATAAGATAATGATGGAGGAGATCCTTCTCCGGCATCTCTTCTTCTCTACACCCTCTGCCTTTTGGTGTACCCCAAGGTTTATTTCTAGGCCCGTCCTCTTCTCCATCTACACATCCTCACTTGGTACCCTCATAAACTCTTTTGTGCTTCATTATCATCTCTAGTGCGGAGAGGTAGATTTGGTGTCATCTGCACAGATCTATCCCCCTCTCATCTAACACACGTCTCCGACTGCCTCTCTAGTATATCCTCTTGGATGTCCACCCACCATCTCAAACTCAACATGTCCAAGACTGAACTCCTAATCTTCCCAACCTTGACTACAGCTTCAATTTTTCAAATGTCTCTCCCTGTCGACAACGCCATCATCACCACCACCACCTCCCATGCCCATTGTCTTGGGGTTCTACTGGACCCCGCTCTGTCTTTCATTCCTCCCATACAGCTACTAAGACACAAAGATTCTAATATATTCTCTTATCATATCTCGTCTTGACTACTGCTTCTCACTGGCCTCCCCAAATCTGTCTCTCCACTTCGATCCATAATGGATGCTCCACTGGCTTCCTGTTCCCTCCAGAATAACATTTAAAAACATGACCCTAAATTACAAAGCCCTCAACAATGTTGTACCCCTTTTATATCACTTCTCTCATCTTTCAATATTCCCCCACCCACCCTATTCATTCAGCGAACTACCTTCTTCTTTTCATTTCTATTATCACTTCCTCTCATTCCCACCTTCAGGACTTTTCTCGTGCTGCCCCTATTCTTTGGAACTCCTTGCCTCGCTCCACTAGACTATCTCCATGCCTCAAAAATCTTAAAATTCTCACAAAAAAAAGCATCTGTTTAAAGAAGCCCATCAGCTTCCACCTTAACTTCCACAATGTATCTCTCACCCCCGTACCTCTTTACCCAAACCCTTTAGATTGTAGGGTTGGCGTTTTCAGTCTTCGTTGATGCTTTGGGGAAATCTCTACGGCCAGCGGATCCTACGCTCAAAGACTGGGCCTCCATCCTGTGCAACGGGTCAATACTGTTATTGCCTTGATCTTAACCCGTATACAGCGCTACAGAATATGTTGGCCATTACAAATAAACAACAACAATAATAATAATAACCCACCACCCTTTCCGTAAAGCCACGCCTTCTCGTCCTCACATTTCCATCACATTCCATTCTGGTTTCAGCAGCTGTGGTAATGAAGGGGTTAAGTGACATTTTCTTTGGCTCCGAGCCCCATGGCCACTTGTGACAGGAGTGTGAACCCTGCCCCGCAGATAAGAAAAGGGACAACCCGGCAAACAGGACGCGTTACACAACATAGAGAGAGATTACCTGAGAGTGAGAATAGGGACACCTGGGAAAAGAGAGAGAGACAGGTGAATAGGGACACCTGGGAAAAAAAAGAGAGAGAGAGAGACAGACAGGTGAATAGGGACACCTGGGAAAAGAGAGAGAGACAGGTGAATAGGGACACCTGGGGAAAAAAAGAGAGAGAGAGAGACAGACAGGTGAATAGGGACACCTGGGAAAAGAGAGAGAGAGACAGGTGAATAGGGACACCTGGGAAAAGAGAGAGAGAGACAGGTGAATAGGGACACCTGGGAAAAGAGAGAGAGACAGGTGAATAGGGACACCTGGGAAAAGAGAGAGAGAGAGGTGAATAGGGACACCTGGGAAAGGAGAGAGAGAGAGACAGGTGAATAGGGACACCTGGGAAAGGAGAGAGAGAGACAGGTGAATAGGGACGCCTGGGAAAAGAGAGAAAGAGACCGGTGAATAGGGACACCTGGGAAAAGAGAGAGAGACAGGTGAATAGGGACACCTGGGAAAAGAGAGAGAGAGACAGGTGAATAGGGACACCTGGGAAAAGAGAGAGAGAGAGAGACAGGTGAATAGGGACACCTGGGAAAAGAGAGAAAGAGACAGGTGAATAGGGACACCTGGGAAAAGAGACAAAGAGACAGGTGAATAGGGACACCTGGGAAAAGAGACAAAGAGACAGGTGAATAGGGACACCTGGGAAGAGAGAGAGAGAGACAGGTGAATAGGGACACCTGGGAAAAGAGAGAGAGAGAGAGACAGGTGAATAGGGACGCCTGGGAAAAGAGAGAGAGAGAGACAGGTGAATAGGGACACCTGGGAAAAGAGAGAAAGAGACAGGTGAATAGGGACACCTGGGAAAAGAGAGAAAGAGACAGGTGAATAGGGACACCTGGGAAAAGAGAGAGAGACAGGTGAATAGGGACACCTGGGAAAAGAGAGAGAGAGACAGGTGAATAGGGACACCTGGGAAAGGAGAGAGAGAGACAGGTGAATAGGGACGCCTGGGAAAAGAGAGAAAGAGACAGGTGAATAGGGACACCTGGGAAAAGAGAGAGACAGGTGAATAGGGACACCTGGGAAAAGAGAGAGAGACAGGTGAATAGGGACACCTGGGAAAAGAGAGAGAGACAGGTGAATAGGGACACCTGGGAAAAGAGAGAGAGAGAGAGACAGGTGAATAGGGACACCTGGGAAAGGAGAGAGAGAGAGAGAGGTGAATAGGGACACCTGGGTAAAGAGAGAGAGAGAGAGAGACAAGTGAATAGGGACACCTGGGAAAGAGAGAGAGGAGAATAGAGACACCTGGGAAAGGAGAGAGAGAGAGACAGGTGAATAGGGACACCTGGGAAAGAGAGAGAGAGAGACAGGTGAATAGGGACACCTGGGAAAAGAGACAGAGAGAGAGACAGGTGAATAGGGACACCTGGGAAAAGAGACAGAGAGAGAGAGAGACAGGTGAATAGGGACACCTGGGAAAGAGAGACAGGTGAATAGGGACACCTGGGAAAAGAGAGAGAGAGAGACAGGTGAATAGGGACACCTGGGAAAAGAGACAGAGAGAGACAGGTGAATAGGGACACCTGGGAAAAGAGAGAGAGAGACAGGTGAATAGGGACACCTGGGAAAGAGAGAGAGGAGAATAGGGACACCTGGGAAAGGAGAGAGAGAGAGAGAGAGAGAGAGAGACAGGTAATAGGGACACCTGGGAAAAGAGAGAGAGACAGGTGAATAGGGACACCTGGGAAAAGAGACAGAGAGAGACAGGTGAATAGGGACACCTGGGAAAGAGAGAGAGAGAGACAGGTGAATAGGGACACCTGGGAAAAGAGACAGAGAGAGAGACAGGTGAATAGGGACACCTGGGAAAAGAGACAGAGAGAGAGAGAGACAGGTGAATAGGGACACCTGGGAAAGAGAGACAGGTGAATAGGGACACCTGGGAAAAGAGAGAGAGAGAGACAGGTGAATAGGGACACCTGGGAAAAGAGACAGAGAGAGACAGGTGAATAGGGACACCTGGGAAAAGAGAGAGAGAGACAGGTGAATAAGGACACCTGGGAAAGGAGAGAGAGAGACAGGTGAATAGGGACACCTGGGAAAGGAGAGAGAAAGAGACAGGAGAATAGGGACATCTTGGAAAAGAGACAGGTGAATAGGGACAACTGGGAAAAGAGAGAGAGAGACAGGAGAATAGGGACACCTGGGAAAGGAGAGAGAGAGACAGGTGAATAGGGACGCCTGGGAAAAGAGAGAAAGAGACAGGTGAATAGGGACACCTGGGAAAAGAGAGAGACAGGTGAATAGGGACACCTGGGAAAAGAGAGAGGGACAGGTGAATAGGGACACCTGGGAAAAGAGAGAGAGAGACAGGTGAATAGGGACACCTGGGAAAGGAGAGAGAGAGAGAGAGAGAGGTGAATAGGGACACCTGGGTAAAGAGAGAGAGAGACAAGTGAATAGGGACACCTGGGAAAGAGAGAGAGGAGAATAGGGACACCTGGGAAAGGAGAGAGAGAGAGAGAGAGACAGGTGAATAGGGACACCTGGGAAAAGAGAGAGAGACAGGTGAATAGGGACACCTGGGAAAAGAGAGAGAGAGACAGGTGAATAGGGACACCTGGGAAAAGAGAGAGAGAGACAGGTGAATAGGGACACCTGGGAAAGAGAGAGAGGAGAATAGGGACACCTGGGAAAGGAGAGAGAGAGAGACAGGTGAATAGGGACACCTGGGAAAAGAGACAGAGAGAGACAGGTGAAAAGGGACACCTGGGAAAAGAGACAGAGAGAGACAGGTGAATAGGGACACCTGGGAAAAGAGACAGGTGAATAGGGACACCTGGGAAAAGAGACAGGTGAATATGGACACCTGGGAAAAGAGACAGGTGAATAGGGACACCTGGGAAAAGAGACAGGTGAATAGGGACACCTGGGAAAAGAGACAGGTGAATAGGGACACCTGGGAAAAGAGACAGAGACAGGTGAATAGGGACACCTGGGAAAAGAGAGAGAGACAGGTGAATAGGGACACCTGGGAAAAGAGAGAGAGAGACAGGTGAATAGGGACACCTTGGAAAAGAGAGAGAGAGACAGATGAATAGAGACACCTGGGAAAGAGAGACAGGTGAATAGGGACACCTGGGAAAAGAGAGAGAGAGAGAGGTGAATAGAGACACCTGGGAAAGAGAGACAGGTGAATAGAGACACCTGGGAAAGAGAGACAGGTGAATAGAGACACCTGTAAAAGAGAGACAGGTGAATAGAGACACCTGGGAAAGAGAGAGAGAGAGATGAAAAGGGACACCTGGGAAAAGAGAGAGAGAGAGATGAAAAGGGACACCTGGGAAAAGAGAGAGAGAGAGATGAAAAGGGACACCTGGGAAAAGAGAGAGAGAGAGATGAAAAGGGACACCTGGGAAAAGAGAGAGAGAGAGAGACAGGTGAATAGGGACACCTGGGAAAGAGAGACAGGAGAATAGGGACACCTGGGAAAAGAGAGAGAGAGAGAGTCAGGTGAATAGGGACACCTGGGAAAAGAGAGAGAGACAGGTGAATAGGGACACCTGGGAAAAGAGAGAAAGAGACAGGTGAATAGGGACACCTGGGAAAAGAGAGAGAGAGACAGGTGAATAGGGACACCTGGGAAAAGAGAGAGAGAGACAGGTGAATAGGGACGCCTGGGAAAAGAGAGAAAGAGACAGGTGAATAGGGACACCTGGGAAAAGAGAGAGACAGGTGAATAGGGACAGCTGGGAAAAGAGAGAGAGAGAGAGAGACAGGTGAATAGGGACACCTGGGTAAAGAGAGAGAGAGAGACAAGTGAATAGGGACACCTGGGAAAGAGAGAGAGGAGAATAGGGACACCTGGGAAAGAAGAGAGAGAGAGAGAGAGACAGGTAATAGGGACACCTGGGAAAAGAGAGAGAGACAGGTGAATAGGGACACCTGGGAAAAGAGACAGAGAGAGACAGGTGAATAGGGACACCTGGGAAAAGAGAGAGAGAGAGACAGGTGAATAGGGACACCTGGGAAAGAGAGAGAGGAGAATAGGGACACCTGGGAAAGGAGAGAGAGAGAGACAGGTGAATAGGGACACCTGGGAAAAGAGACAGAGAGAGACAGGTGAATAGGGACACCTGGGAAAAGAGACAGGTGAATAGGGACACCTGGGAAAAGAGACAGAGACAGGTGAATAGGGACACCTGGGAAAAGAGAGAGAGACAGGTGAATAGGGACACCTAGGAAAAGAGAGAGAGAGACAGGTGAATAGGGACACCTTGGAAAAGAGAGAGAGAGACAGATGAATAGAGACACCTGGGAAAGAGAGACAGGTGAATAGGGACACCTGGGAAAGAGAGACAGGTGAATAGAGACACCTGGGAAAGAGAGACAGGTGAATAGAGACACCTGGGAAAGAGAGACAGGTGAATAGAGACACCTGGGAAAGAGAGACAGGTGAATAGAGACACCTGGGAAAGAGAGAGAGAGAGATGAAAAGGGACACCTGGGAAAAGAGAGAGAGAGAGATGAAAAGGGACACCTGGGAAAAGAGAGAGAGAGAGATGAAAAGGGACACCTGGGAAAAGAGAGAGAGGGAGATGAAAAGGGACACCTGGGAAAAGAGAGAGAGAGAGAGACAGGTGAATAGGGACACCTGGGAAAGAGAGACAGGAGAATAGGGACACCTGGGAAAAGAGAGAGAGAGAGAGTCAGGTGAATAGGGACACCTGGGAAAGGAGAGAGAGACAGGTGAATAGAGACACCTGGGAAAGAGAGACAGGAGAATAGGGACACCTGGGAAAAGAGAGAGAGAGAGATGAAAAGGGACACCTGGGAAAAGAGAGAGAGACAGGTGAATATGGACACCTGGGAAAAGAGAGAGAGACCGGTGAATAGGGACACCTGGGAAAGGAGACAGAGAGAGACAGGTAAATAGGGACACCTGGGAAAAGAGAGAGAGAGAGACAGATGAATAGGGACACCTGGGAAAAGAGAGAGAGACAGGTGAATAGGGACACCTGGGAAAGGAGAGAGAGACAGGTGAATAGGGACACCTGGGAAAGAGAGACAGAGAGAGAGAGAGAGACAGGTGAATAGGGACACCTGGGAAAAGAGAGAGAGACAGGTGAATAGGGACACCTGGGAAAAGAGAGAGAGAGACAGGTAAATAGGGACACCTGGGAAAAGAGACAAAGAGACAGGTGAATAGGGACACCTGGGAAAAGAGAGAAAGAGACAGGTGATTAGGGACACCTGGGAAAAGAGAGAGAGAGAGACAGGTGAATAGGGACACCTGGGAAAAGAGAGAGAGAGACAGGTGAATAGGGACACCTGGGAAAAGAGAGAGAGACAGGTGAATAGGGACACCTGGGAAAAGAGAGAGAGAGAGACACAGGTGAATAGGGACACCTGGGAAAATAGAGAGAGAGAGAGACAGGTGAATAGGGACACCTGGGAAAGGAGAGAGAGAGAGAAACAGGTGAATAGGGACACCTGGGAAAAGATAGAGAGACAGGTGAATAGGGACACCTGGGAAAAGAGAGAGAGAGACAGGTGAATAGGGACACCTGGGAAAAGAGAGAGAGAGACAGGTGAATAGGGACACCTGGGAAAAGAGAGAGAGAGACAGGTGAATAGGGACACCTGGGAAAAGAGAGAGAGACAGGTGAATAGGGACACCTGGGAAAAGAGAGAGAGACAGGTGAATAGGGACACCTGGGAAAATAGAGAGAGAGAGACACAGGTGAATAGGGACACCTGGGAAAATAGAGTGAGAGAGAGACAGACAGGTGAATAGGGACACCTGGGAAAGGAGAGAGAGAGAGACAGGAGAATAGGGACATCTTGGAAAAGAGACAGGTGAATAGGGACACCTGGGAAAAGAGAGAGGGAGACGGGTAAATAGGGACACCTGGGAAAAGAGAGAGAGAGAGAGAGGTGAATAGGGACACCTGGGAAAAGAGAGAGAGAGACAGGTGAATAGGGACACCTGGGAAAAGAGAGAGAGACAGGTGAATAGGGACACCTGGGAAAAGAGAGAGAGAGAGACAGGTGAATAGGGACACCTGGGAAAAGAGAGAGAGAGACAGGTGAATAGGGACACCTGGGAAAAGAGAGAGAGAGAGACAGGTGAATAGGGACACCTAGGAAAAGAGAGAGAGACAGGTGAATAGGGACACCTGGGAAAAGAGAGTGAGACCGGTGAATAGGGACACCTGGGAAAAGAGAGAGGGACAGGAGAATAGGGACACCTGGGAAAAGAGAGAGAGCGAGAGAGAGAGACAGGTGAATAGGGACACCTGGGAAAGGAGAGAGAGAGAGAGACAGGTGAATAGGGACACCTGGGAAAGGAGAGAGAGACAGGTGAATAGGGACACCTGGGAAAAGAGAGAGAGAGAGAGAGACAGGTTAATAGGGACCCCCGGCGAAAAGAGAGAGAGAGAGACACAGGTGAATAGGGACACCTGGGAAAATAGAGAGAGAGAGAGACAGGTGAATAGGGACACCTGGGAAAATAGAGAGAGAGAGAGACAGGTGAATAGGGACACCTGGGAAAAGAGAGAGAGACAGGTGTATAGGGACACCTGGGAAAATAGAGAGAGAGAGACACAGGTGAATAGGGACACCTGGGAAAATAGAGAGAGAGAGAGAGAGAGAGAGAGAGACAGGTGAATAGGGACACCTGGGAAAAGAGAGAGAGAGAGAGAGAGAGACAGGTGAATAGGGACACCTGGGAAAGGAGAGAGACAGACAGGTAAATAGGGACACCTGGGAAAATAGAGAGAGAGAGACACAGGTGAATAGGGACACCTGGGAAAAGAGAGAGAGAGAGAGACAGGTGAATAGGGACACCTGGGAAAAGAGAGCGAGAGAGACAGGTGAATAGGGACACCTGGGAAAAGAGAGAGACAGGTGAATAGGGACACCTGGGAAAAGAGAGAGAGAGAGAGACAGGTGAATAGGGACACTTGGGAAAAGAGAGAGAGAGACAGGTGAATAGGGACATCTGGGAAAAGAGAGAGAGAGACAGGTGAATAGGGACACTTGGGAAAAGAGAGAGAGAGACAGGTGAATAGGGACATCTGGGAAAAGAGAGAGAGAGACAGGTGAATAGGGACACCTGTGAAAGGAGAGAGAAAGAGACAGGAGAATAGGGACATCTTGGAAAAGAGACAGGTGAATAGGGACACCTGGGAAAAGAGAGAGAGACAGGAGAATAGGGACATCTTGGAAAAGAGACAGGTGAATAGGGACACCTGGGAAAAGAGAGAGAGAGACAGGTGAATAGGGACACCTGGGAAAAGAGAGAGAGACAGGAGAATAGGGACACCTGGGAAAAGATAGAGAGAGACGGGTAAATAGGGACACCTGGGAAAAGAGAGAGAGACAGGTGAATAGGGACACCTGGGAAAAGAGAGAGAGAGAGAGACAGGAGAATAGGGACATCTTCGAAAAGTGACAGGTGAATAGGGACACCTGGGAAAAGAGAGAGACGAGTGAATAGGGACACCTGGGAAAAGAGAGAGGGAGACGGGTAAATAGGGACACCTGGGAAAAGAGAGAGAGACAGGAGAATAGGGACACCTGGGAAAAGAGAGAGAGACAGGAGAATAGGGACACCTGGGAAAAGAGAGAGAGACAGGTGAATAGGGACACCTGGGAAAAGAGAGAGAGAGACAGGTGAATAGGGACACCTGGGAAAGAGAGAGAGGAGAATAGGGACACCTGGGAAAGGAGAGAGAGAGACAGGTGAATAGGGACACCTGGGAAAAGAGAGAGAGACAGGTGAATAGGGACACCTGGGAAAAGAGAGAGAGAGAGACACAGGTGAATAGGGACACCTGGGAAAATAGAGAGAGAGAGAGACAGGTGAATAGGGACACCTGGGAAAGGAGAGAGAGAGAGAAACAGGTGAATAGGGACACCTGGGAAAAGATAGAGAGACAGGTGAATAGGGACACCTGGGAAAAGAGAGAGAGAGACAGGTGAATAGGGACACCTGGGAAAAGAGAGAGAGAGACAGGTGAATAGGGACACCTGGGAAAAGAGAGAGAGAGACAGGTGAATAGGGACACCTGGGAAAAGAGAGAGAGACAGGTGAATAGGGACACCTGGGAAAAGAGACAGAGAGAGACAGGTGAATAGTGACACCTGGGAAAAGAGAGAGCGACAGGTGAATAGGGACACCTGGGAAAAGAGAGAGAGAGAGAGACAGGTGAATAGGGACACCTGGGAAAAGAGAGAGAGAGAGAGACAGGTGAATAGGGACACCTGGGAAAAGAGAGAGAGAGACAGGTGAATAGGGACACCTGGGAAAAGAGAGAGAGAGACAGGTGAATAGGGACACCTGGGAAAAGAGAGAGAGACAGGTGAATAGGGACACCTGGGAAAATAGAGAGAGAGAGACACAGGTGAATAGGGACACCTGGGAAAATAGAGTGAGAGAGAGACAGACAGGTGAATAGGGACACCTGGGAAAGGAGAGAGAGAGAGACAGGAGAATAGGGACATCTTGGAAAAGAGACAGGTGAATAGGGACACCTGGGAAAAGAGAGAGGGAGACGGGTAAATAGGGACACCTGGGAAAAGAGAGAGAGAGAGAGAGGTGAATAGGGACACCTGGGAAAAGAGAGAGAGAGACAGGTGAATAGGGACACCTGGGAAAAGAGAGAGAGACAGGTGAATAGGGACACCTGGGAAAAGAGAGAGAAAGAGACAGGTGAATAGGGACACCTGGGAAAAGAGAGAGAGAGACAGGTGAATAGGGACACCTGGGAAAAGAGAGAGAGAGAGACAGGTGAATAGGGACACCTAGGAAAAGAGAGAGAGACAGGTGAATAGGGACACCTGGGAAAAGAGAGTGAGACCGGTGAATAGGGACACCTGGGAAAAGAGAGAGGGACAGGAGAATAGGGACACCTGGGAAAAGAGAGAGAGCGAGAGAGAGAGACAGGTGAATAGGGACACCTGGGAAAGGAGAGAGAGAGAGAGACAGGTGAATAGGGACACCTGGGAAAGGAGAGAGAGACAGGTGAATAGGGACACCTGGGAAAAGAGAGAGAGAGAGAGAGACAGGTTAATAGGGACCCCCGGCGAAAAGAGAGAGAGAGAGACACAGGTGAATAGGGACACCTGGGAAAATAGAGAGAGAGAGAGACAGGTGAATAGGGACACCTGGGAAAATAGAGAGAGAGAGAGACAGGTGAATAGGGACACCTGGGAAAAGAGAGAGAGACAGGTGTATAGGGACACCTGGGAAAATAGAGAGAGAGAGACACAGGTGAATAGGGACACCTGGGAAAATAGAGAGAGAGAGAGAGAGAGAGAGAGAGAGAGACAGGTGAATAGGGACACCTGGGAAAAGAGAGAGAGAGAGAGAGAGACAGGTGAATAGGGACACCTGGGAAAGGAGAGAGACAGACAGGTAAATAGGGACACCTGGGAAAATAGAGAGAGAGAGACACAGGTGAATAGGGACACCTGGGAAAAGAGAGAGAGAGAGAGACAGGTGAATAGGGACACCTGGGAAAAGAGAGCGAGAGAGACAGGTGAATAGGGACACCTGGGAAAAGAGAGAGACAGGTGAATAGGGACACCTGGGAAAAGAGAGAGAGAGAGAGACAGGTGAATAGGGACACTTGGGAAAAGAGAGAGAGAGACAGGTGAATAGGGACATCTGGGAAAAGAGAGAGAGAGACAGGTGAATAGGGACACTTGGGAAAAGAGAGAGAGAGACAGGTGAATAGGGACATCTGGGAAAAGAGAGAGAGAGATAGGTGAATAGGGACACCTGTGAAAGGAGAGAGAAAGAGACAGGAGAATAGGGACATCTTGGAAAAGAGACAGGTGAATAGGGACACCTGGGAAAAGAGAGAGAGACAGGAGAATAGGGACATCTTGGAAAAGAGACAGGTGAATAGGGACACCTGGGAAAAGAGAGAGAGAGACAGGTGAATAGGGACACCTGGGAAAAGAGAGAGAGACAGGAGAATAGGGACACCTGGGAAAAGATAGAGAGAGACGGGTAAATAGGGACACCTGGGAAAAGAGAGAGAGACAGGTGAATAGGGACACCTGGGAAAAGAGAGAGAGAGAGAGACAGGAGAATAGGGACATCTTCGAAAAGTGACAGGTGAATAGGGACACCTGGGAAAAGAGAGAGACGAGTGAATAGGGACACCTGGGAAAAGAGAGAGAAAGAGACAGGTGAATAGGGACACCTGGGTAAAGAGAGAGAGACAGGTGAATAGGGACACCTGGGAAAAGAGAGAGAGAGAGAGACAGGTGAATAGGGACACCTGGGAAAAGAGAGAGAGAGAGAGAGAGAGACAGGTGAATAGGGACACCTGGGAAAAGAGAGAGAGAGACAGGTGAATAGGGACACCTAGGAAAAGAGAGAGGGACAGGTGAATAGGGACACCTGGGAAAAGCGAGACAGGTGAATAGGGACACCTGGGAAAAGCGAGACAGGTGAATAGGGACACCTGGGAAAAGAGAGAGAGAGACAGGTGAATAGGGACAGAGAGAGAGAGACAGGTGGGCAAAGATAGAGACGGGTGAATAGTGACACCTGAGCAAGTGACAGATAGCGAGAGAGACAGATGAATAGTGACACCTAGGCAAAGAGAGAGAGAGACAGGTGAATAGTGCTGAGAGAGAGAGACAGAGAGGTGCATATTCTTATCTAATCCGAGAGAGAGAAGCATAGTGATACCTACAAATAGAGAGGTGCAGAGCGGTACATATGCTGAGCGAAAGGTTCATAGTGTAAGAAATTAATGTTTTACAATAGACACCTGAGCAAAGAGAGAGAGGGGGGTACATAATCATATCTATGCAGAGAGAGAGGGGGGTGCATAATCATATCTATGCAGAGAGAGAGGGGGGTGCATAATCATATCTATGCACAGAGAGAGGGGGTGCATAATCATATCTATGCAGAGAGAGAGGGGGGTGCATAATCATATCTATGCAGAGAGAGAGAGGTACTTAATCATGTCTACGCAGAGAGAGAGAGGGTGCATAATCATATCTATGCAGAGAGAGAGGGGGGTGCATAATCATATCTATGCAGAGAGAGAGGGGGGTGCATAATCATATCTACAGAGAGAGGGGGGCATAATCATATCTACAGAGAGAGAGGGGGGGCATAATCATATCTACGCAGAGAGAGAGGGGGGTGCATAATCATATCTACAGAGAGAGAGGGGGTTGCATAATCATATCTACGCAGAGAGAGAGAGAGGGGGTGCATAATCATATCTATGCAGATAGAGAGGGGGTGCATAATCCTATCTATGCAGAGAGAGAGAGGTGGTGCATAGTGACACCTGAGCAAGTGACAGAGAGAGATAGGTACATAATCATATCTATGCAAAGAGAGACAGAGAGAGGTACTTAATCATATCTACGCAGAGAGAGAGGGGGGTGCATAATCATATCTATGCAGAGAGAGAGGGGGTGCATAATCATATCTACGCAGAGAGAGAGAGAGAGGGGGTGCATAATCATATCTATGCAGAGAGAGAGAGAGGGGGTGCATAGTGACACCTGAGCAAGTGACAGAGAGAGATAGGTACATAATCATATATATGCAGCGAGAGAGAGGGTGGGGGTGCATAATCATATCTATGCAGAGAGAGAGGGGGGAGCATAATCATATCTATGCAGAGAGAGAGGGGGGTGCATAATCATATCTATGCAGAGAGAGAGAGAGGGGGTGCATAGTGACACCTGAGCAAGTGACAGAGAGAGATAGGTACATAATCATATCTATGCAAAGAGAGAGAGAGATAGGTACATAATCATATATATGCAGCGAGAGAGAGGGTGGGGGTGCATAATCATATCTATGCAGAGAGAGAGAGATAGGTACATAATCATATCTATGCAGCGAGAGAGAGGGTGGGGGTGCATAATCATATCTATGCAGAGAGAGAGAGAGATAGGTACATAATCATATCTATGCAGAGAGAGAGAGGGTGGGGGTGCATAATCATATCTACGCAGAGAGAGAGAGGGTGGGGGTGCATAATCATATCTACGCAGAGAGAGAGGGGGGTGCATAATCATATCTATGCAGAGAGAGAGAGGGTGGGGGTGCATAATCATATGTATGCAGAGAGAGAGGGGGGTGCATAATCATATCTATGCAGAGAGAGAGGGGGGTGCATAATCATATCTATGCAGAGAGAGAGAGAGGGGGTGCATAGTGACACCTGAGCAAGTGACAGAGAGAGATAGGTACATAATCATATCTATGCAAAGAGAGAGAGAGATAGGTACATAATCATATATATGCAGCGAGAGAGAGGGTGGGGGTGCATAATCATATCTATGCAGAGAGAGAGAGAGATAGGTACATAATCATATATATGCAGCGAGAGGGAGGGTGGGGGTGCATAATCATATCTACGCAGAGAGAGAGAGGGTGGGGGTGCATAATCATATCTACGCAGAGAGAGAGGGGGGTGCATAATCATATCTATGCAGAGAGAGAGAGGGTGGGGGTGCATAATCATATCTACGCAGAGAGAGAGGGGGTTGCATAATCATATCTATGCAGAGAGAGAGGGGGGTGCATAATCATATCTACGCAGAGAGAAGGGTGCATAATCATATCTATGCAGAGACAGAGAGGTACATAATCATATCTATGCAGAGAGAGAGAGGGTGGGGGTGCATAATCATATATATGCAGAGAGAGAGGGGGGTGCATAATCATATCTACGCAGAGAGAGAGGGGGGGGCATAATCATATATATGCAGAGAGAGAGGGGGGGCATAATCATATCTATGCAGAGAGAGAGGTGGTGCATAATCATATCTATGCAGAGAGAGAGAGGGTGGGGGTGCATAATCATATCTACGCAGAGAGAGAGGGGGTTGCATAATCATATCTACGCAGAGAGAGAGGGGGGTGCATAATCATATCTACGCAGAGAGAGAGGGGGGTGCATAATCATATCTACGCAGAGAGAGAGAGGGTGGGGGTGCATAATCATATCTATGCAGAGAGAGAGAGATAGGTACATAATCATATCTATGCAGAGAGAGAGAGGGGGTGCATAATCATATCTACGCAGAGAGAGAGAGGGGGGTGCATAATCATATCTATGCAGAGAGAGAGTAGGGTGCATAATCATATCTATGCAGAGACAGAGAGGTACATAATCATATCTATGCAGAGAGAGAGAGATAGGTACATAATCGTATCTACGCAGAGAGAGAGAGGGGGGGTGCATAATCATATGTATGCAGAGAGACAGGTACATAATCATGTCTACGCAGAGAGAGGGGGGTGCATAATGATATCTATGCAGAGAGAGAGAGGGGGGTGCATAGTGACACCTGAGCAAGTGACAGAGAGAGATAGGTACATAATCATATCTACACAGAGAGTGAGAGAGAGAGGGGGGTGCATAATCATATCTATGCATATAGAGAGAGAGTGGGTGCATAATCATATCTACGCAGAGAGAGAGGGGGGTGCATAATCATATCTACGTAGAGAGAGAGGGGGATGCATAATCATATCTATGCAGAGAGAGAGAGGGGGGTACATAATCATATCTAAGCAGAGAGAGAGAGGTGGGTGCATAATCATATCTATGCAGACAGAGAGGGGGGTGCATAATCATATCTATGCAGAGAGAGAGGGTGGTGCATAATCATATCTACGCAGAGAGGGGGGGTGCATAATCATATCTATGCAGAGACAGAGAGGTACATAATCATATCTATGCAGAGAGAGAGAGATAGGTACATAATAATATCTACACAGAGAGAGAGAGGGGGGTGCATAATCATATGTATGCAGAGAGACAGGTACATAATCATATCTATGCAGAGAGAGAGAGAGAGGGGGGTGCATAGTGATCCCCATCTCATTTTTACTCATCTCTTAGCCCCACCCAAACACCGCTCCCTTCCCATCATGACCCCTATTTCTTGTCTTATTTCAGCTTAATGTTCGGCGCTCTTATTCGGATTGGCCATTAATACAGGTCCAGAATAAGTTTTTCAGGCCAGGTGAAATTATAGCTTTCCAGAAACAACTTAATTTCAGACTGGGCCATTGAGATGCCCAAAGCTTCTGACTTAGCCACATTTATTTTTAATCCCGAAAGATCTCCAAAACCCTCCAATGTTTGCAATAGTACAGGGACCGTGGTGGCAGGCTCCGTAAGAGCGCAACGCGTGTCATCCAAAAGTGGTGGTGTCCAATTCTGATTCCCTGTATGTTAGATTTAGCTCTTATAGACTGAGCTAAAGGTTCTATGGCTAAAGCAAACAATAAGAGGACACCCCTGTCTGGTACCCCATTGAATCTCAATCTGTGCCATTAAGTCCCCTGGTAGCTTTAGGGTGGCCCTCAGGGATCTATAAGTCTCAATAGGGTTCATAAAATCTCCACAAAAACAAAAGCTTTAAGGTATGGCCATTCTAAAGTGTTGAAGACTTTCTCTATATCCAAGGCCAACAAGCACGTTGGTATCTGCTTTTGTGTAGCCCAATCTATACAGTTTAATATTGGTCTAATATTATCTCCCGTTTGACTGTAGGGGATTTAACTTGTCTGATCTTTATGGATGATTCTAGGTAGAAACTGAGCTAACCTGTTAGCCATTAATTTAGCCAAAATTTTTATGACTCCATTTAGGAGGGTAATGGGACGCTAATTTTTCATTTCAAGCAGGTCCCGACCTTCATTGGGAAAATAGATCATATCCGCCTGATTTAATTTTTGGGGCAAAGGGTGCCCCTCCAAAACTTAATTAAATAGATTTATTAAATGTGGGGTTAAAAAATCTAAATATTTTTTTAGAATACGTATTGCAGAATCCATCCGGACCCGGGGCCCTCCCACTCTTTAACCCATGTATAGTGTTTTAACTTCAGCTTCTGTGACATTAGAGTTAAGTAGGCCCAACTCCTGTGTGGAGAGAGTGGGTAGGTCTCAAGCTTTTAGAAAGGCAAAGGTGTCGGGCTTACTTGCCTTAGAATAAAACTTATGACTTGTCCATCTAATCGCCCTCTCCGTGTAATTAGATTATTTTCCTCTTGGGAGTTAACTATATGGACATTTGTGCTCACTTGAAACGAAAGGTGGAAAGGAAATCCCCACTTGTAATTCATGTTATTTTTAATTAAGATTGCTAGAGCCGGTTTTAGCTGTTTGCATTTAAGGAGCGTTGAAGGATCTAAGTCCGCAAAAATCTGAATTGAGGTCCCATCCAGGCTTGTAGTTTCCTGGAGGCTGTGAGAATGGAATCTCTCGTTCCTTGACGTACAAATCTGGCAATTGCGTCCTTGAGTTGCTCCAAAGACGTTGGGCCTCCAAATGCCATATGTATTCTCTCAATGTCCCCCAAATCTTGGGATTGGATGGGCAAAACACTATGTATAACAGCATTTAGGTAAGCTTTCAGGTCCCACACAGGCTTCAGGATTTCTCAGAATCGTATATTATGCCGCCTAGACCTATTTTCAAGGTCTTCAATTTTATTTTCCATGGCAGCTATTAGAGTGGCATTTTGGATTATATAATTTTGGTCTCTCAATTTGAACTTCAATAATTTGGTCGGTTAGAGATTCCAGTGTTTGGGTACACTGCCCCAGGTCTTGAATATCTTGTTTAATTTCTTTAACTGCCTTATCAAAATGTGACTGGAGTAGGGTATTAAAATCTGCTAGAGATATATCTGATAATTTAGCTTGCTGATGGGTCGAAGGACCATCTTCCTCTATATATGACCCGTCCAATGAGCCCATTACCGAATTGCGTGGTGAGGCCTGAGGTTGCTGCTGTTCTCTAAAATACTCTGGGATGCTTTTACCCATTATATTTCTTTTGGATTTCCCCATTTTTACCAACAGTATGAAACTAGTGTATCTAAACGGATATATACTCCTTCAGGACAGTCGGCTGTGAATTAAATGTAGAAGGGTGGAGCTCCAATGTATGGATTCCTGTATGATGACAAGTGGCTGATTATCTCATTAGTGTTGAGGGCTGCCTGAGCCCATTTCTTCAGGCAGATATTTACATACTATGCATTATTGACCAATATGTTTTTATGCGCTTTAATTAGTGTTTCAAATTATTCTCCAGTGTGTTTTTTATAGGCCCAGCAGACCATCGGTTGCCACTCTGTAGAATCCAATTAGCAGTTGCTTTAAGTGAGTGGGTAACAGAGCCTGTTGTCCCTTTAATAAGTTCCACAAGTAGCTAAACTACTGGTGGAACTTGTGTGCTACTGTGCCGATAGTTATAGATATTTTTTTTTTACTTTCTAAAACAATTTGATCCATTATCAAGCTTCTGGTTGCCTGCAGTTATTCATGGATGAGTGGTGGGACAATTTGTGGAACATTTGCTTAAACCATCTGGGTAGATTTGGCTAGCTGTTAAACTGATGTGAGCACATAAGTTTATGGCCTGCGTGTTTAGGGTCATGGGAGGAATTTTCAGTTTTTCTGTGTGATTCTTAAATTGAAGTAGATGATAATGGTGTGCCAGGCCAGAGAGGAAAGAGCCCGCACGATCCTCTGTGAGGGGTCAATATAAGCTATGTAGCCTGTCGGCAGTCCCAACTTATTCCAATAAGACTGCTTGTTTCCATATTAGTGAGACCTCTTGTTAGGGCTATCCCCTCTAAGTATGAGATATGACTATGAACTTGTTGGGAAGCTGTCGATGCACATGTAAAGGGGAGTGTGTCGTCTGCTGTCTTGTGTGCTACTGTGCCGATAGTAGGCTGCTGCAACCTCTCCTTGCATAGCTCTAAAATGGCACCAGTGTGCTGTCCGTTTTCCCACCTTATTTAAGCCGGAGCCCCAAATGGCGTCTGTGGCTGACTCCCACTCTGTGTGAATCTCTCCTGGGCTTCATAATATCATTGTGGGGGACCCTGATGTATAATTGTGTGCCCCTGTACACCACCCGCCACCTCCACCGTTGAGGCTATGCCCTCTTGCACCTCTATCTAGGGAGATGCCGCCGGTCCGCGTGGTCTGTCTGATCTTCCTCACTATGCCTTCAGTTTCTTGTTTTTGGCAAGGGCTTCCGGCGTTAATGGCCTCTGCACTGTCCCTCCACCTCTCCTTGGCTTTTTAGCCCACCAATGAATCGCCCATACAGGGCACTCACCAGTCCAGCTAGATCAGCTGTCGTGAGGCTTCTCGTGATGTGAGTCCGAGGCCCACAAGGCCTGTTTCTTGACTGCACACTTCAATCTCCGGAGTGATTCTCCTCTCACAGCCCTCCGGTCCTGCCACTTTTGTCATGCCTGGAGCCAATTCTCTCTCCAGTACAGCAAGTTTGTGGATAGTGGAGGTGAGAGGCTTCTCTGTTAGGTATTGTGTTGTTCAGCAGACCTTGCTTTTGACAAGATTTATAATTTCAGCTGTGTGGGATAATGATTTGGGGGAAAAAACCCTGTAAATTTGGTCTTTTCCTGCAGAGCTTGGAGGACCCACGTCTGCTTTCTTCTGCAGTTAGCCATGCCCCCCTCCCGGCTGCCTCCTTCTTGATCACTGCTACCATGAAACTGAATGGGGGAGCATTGCAGAGAAGAGAGGAGCGGGCGGCAGTGAGCCATGTGGTTGGTGCACTGGACCAAGAGGAGCGGGCAGCAGTGAGCCATGTGGTTGGTGCACTGGACCAAGAGGAGCGGGCGGCAGTGAGCCATGTGGTTGGTGCACTGGAACAAGAGGAGCGGGCGGCAGTGAGCCCATGTGGTTGGTGCTCTGGACCGAGAGGAGCGGGCGGCAGTGAGCCCATGTGGTTGGTGCTCTGGACCGAGAGGAGTGTGCGACAGTGAGCCCATGTGGTTGCTGCACTGGACCGAGAGGAGTGTGCGACAGTGAGCCTGTGTGGTTGCTGCACTGGACCGAGCGGATTGTATGGTAGTGAGCAACTGTAATTGGTGCTCTGGACCGAGAGGAGCGGGCGGCACTGAGCCCATGTGGTTGGTGCTCTGCACCGAAAGGAGCGGGCGGCAATGAGCCCCAGTGGTTGGTGGTCTGGACTGAGAGGAACACATCGGCAGTTAGCCCATGTGGTTGGTGGTCCGGACCGAGAGGAACACATCGGCAGTTAGCCCATGTGGTTGGTGGTCTGGACCGAGAGGAACACATCGGCAGTTAGTCCATGTGGTTGGTGCTCTGATTTACAAAAAACAGTCCTTTTGGTTGAGTTGCCGAGTAGAGACTTTTTTCTTCATTTTTCTGACCTCTACTTATTCTGTATAAAAGATGATCTTTAAAACCATTCTTGGAGGTCCGGATGGCTCACAAAGATAGCTACACATGATATGGAAAGCTAGTCTCTATATGACTGAAGGAGAAGCTTTTTTCCTTGGACCTTGGTAATGTTTTGACTTAATTGAGGCCTCACGCCTTATGCCACTTTTTCATAGGGTCAGTTTTCATGGTGGATTTATCCAAACTTACACATAGCAGCCGACATCCTGATAAGAAATCCAAACTGGGAACCTACGAAGTCCAGGGAACAATATCTATAGAGAGCGAGGCTGAGATTGGCATCCATACAACAGGGTTATGAAGATTAGTAATGCTGCTGATGGTAGGGAAAGTATATCTACCTGATGTAACTATTTAATTGATCAGACCGTAACCGATAAGTTAAAGTACAAGGTTTTGTTTTAATGGTGGAACTTTCTACTTTAGTCCTAATATAATTGGCCACATATTAAGCACTTTTAGATGCAGGAAAGATTTCTACTAAACTGCCATTAGTAATGGGCATGGTAAGAAATCCAGGGTTTTATGATATATAGTAAAATGACCTCTGTAGTTTGAGAAAAAATTAGGTGAATCCAACTCTGACTTACGACAGGAGACAATACAGTACCTCCTGATACCTGATGATTGCATGAGGTGGGGTGGGCTCCTGGTATGACTCTTATTGTAAGATCTGGCTGGGAGGTAGCCGCATTTAGACCAGGCTTTCCTAATGAATAACTTTAGGTTGAGCTTAATATCGGAAAATGTTTATTTTCTTTAATACACAAAGATGCTATTGCTTCCTTGGTGGTGGACCAATCCGTGGCAGCACTACCTGGGTCAGTGGCAGCACTACTTGGGTCACTGGCAGCACTACCCAACAGCACTGCAGCACTACTTGGGTCAGTGGCAGCACTACATGGGTCAGTGTCAGCAATACCCAACAGCACTACCTGGGTCAAGGGCAGCACTACCCAACAGCACTACCTGGGTCAGTGGCACCACTACCTGGGTCAGTGGCAGCACTACCTGGGTCAGAAGCAGCACTACTTGGGTCAGTGGCAGCAATACCCAATAGCACTACCTGGGTCAGTGGCAGCACTACACGAGTCACTGTCAGCACTACCCAACAGCACTACCTGAATCAGGGGCAGCACTACCTGAATCAGGGTCAGCACTAGCTGAATCAGGGTCAGCACTACCCGAATCAGGGTCAGCACTACTTGGGTCAGGGGCAGCACTACTTGGGTCAGGGGCAGCACTACTTGGGTCAGGGGCAGCACTACTTGGGTCAGGGGCAGCACTACTTAGGTCAGGGGCAGCACTACCTGGGTCAGTGGCAGCACTACTTGGGTCAGTGGCAGCAATACCCAACAGCACTACCTGAGTCAGTGTCAGCACTACCTGAGTCAGTGTCAGCACTACCTGAGTCAGTGTCAGCACTTCTTGGGTCAGTGACAGCACTTCTTGGGTCAGTGACAGCACTACTTGGGTCAGTGGCAGCACTACTTGGGTCACGGGCAGCACTACTTGGGTCACGGGCAGCAATAACCAACAGCACTACTTGGGTCAGGGGCATCACTACTTGGGTCACGGGCTGCAATACCCAACAGCACTACTTGGGTCAGGGGCAGCACTACCTGGGTCAGGGGCAGCAGTACTTGGGTCAGTGGCAGCAATACCCAACAGCACTACTTTGGTCAGGGGCAGCACTACTTGGGTCAGGGGCAGCAATACCCAACAGCGCTACCTGGGTCAGGGGCAGCACTACCTGGGTCAGGGGCAGCACTACCTGGGTCAGGGGCAGCACTACATGGGTCAGGGGCAGCACTACTTGGGTCAGGGGCAGCACTACCTGAGTCAGGGGCAGCAGTTATTGGGTCAGTGTCAGCACTACCTGGGTCAGGGGCAGCACTACTTGGGTCCGTGGCAGTACTACTTGGGTCAGGGGCAGCGCTACCTGGGTCAGGGGCAGCACTACTTGGGTCAGGGGCAGCACTACCTGGGTCAGTGGCAGCACTACGTGGGTCAGTGGCAGCAATACCCAACAGCACTACCTGGGTCAGTGTCAGCACTACCTGGGTCAGTGTCAGCACTACCTGGGTCAGTGGCAGCACTACTTGGGTCACGAGCAGCAATACCCAACAGCACTACTTGGGTCAGGGGCAGCACTACTTGGGTCATGGGCAGCAATACCCAACAGCACTACTTGGGTCAGGGGCAGCACTACTTGGGTCAGGGGCAGCACTACTTGGGTCAGAGGCAGCACTACCTGGGTCAGGGGGCAGCAGTACTTGGGTCAGGGGCAGCAATACCCAATAGCACTACTTGGGTCAGTGTCAGCACTACCTGGGTCAGGGGCAGCACTACTTGGGTCCGTGGCAGTACTACCCAACAGCACTACTTAGGTCAGGGGCAGCACTACTTAGGTCAGGGGCAGCACTACTTTGGTCAGGGGCAGCACTACTTGGGTAAGGGGCAGCAATACCCAACAGCACTACTTGGGTCAGGGGCAGCACTACCTGGGTCAGGGGCAGCACTACCTGGGTCAGGGGCAGCACTACCTGGGTCAGGGGCAGCACTACTTGGGTCAGGGGCAGCAATACCCAATAGCACTACTTGGGTCAGTGTCAGCACTACCTGGGTCAGGGGCAGCACTACTTGGGTCCGTGGCAGTACTACCCAACAGCACTACTTAGGTCAGGGGCAGCACTACCTGGGTCAGTGGCAGCACTACCCAACAGCACTACTTGGGTCAGGGGCAGCACTACTTGGGTCAGAGGCAGCACTACCCAACAGCACTACCTGGGTCAGGGGCAGCACTACTTGGGTCAGAGGCAGCACTACCCAACAGCACTACCTGGGTCAGGGGCAGCATTACCTGGGTCAGGGGCAGCACTACTTGGATCAGAGGCAGCACTACCCAACAGCACTACCTGGGTCAGGAGCAGCATTACCTGGGTCAGGGGCAGCACTACTTGGATCAGAGGCAGCACTACCCAACAGCACTACTTGGGTCAGGGGCAGCACTACTTGGGTCAGAGGCAGCACTACCCAACAGCACTACCTGGGTCAGGGGCAGCACTACTTGGGTCAGAGGCAGCACTACCCAACAGCACTACCTGGGTCAGGGGCAGCATTACCTGGGTCAGGGGCAGCACTACTTGGGTCAGAGGCAGCACTACCCAACAGCACTACCTGGGTCAGGGGCAGCACTACTTGGGTCAGGGGCATCACTACCCAACAGCACTACCTGGGTCAGGGGCAGCATTACCTGGGTCAGGGGCAGCACTACTTGGATCAGGGGCAGCACTACCCAACAGCACTACTCGGGTCAGGGGCAGCACTACCTGGGTCAGGGGCAGCACTACTTGGGTCAGAGGCAGCACTACCCAACAGCACTACTTGGGTCAGTGGCAGCACTACTTGGGTCAGTGGCAGCACTACCTGGGTCAGGGGCAGCACTATTTGGGTCAGGGGCAGCACGACCTGTGTCTTTGGATGTAAGATCATACAGCTGGCCAAGGACTGTGCGCAGAATCTTTGGAATATTCCATGAGAGGTCAAAAGTCTTCAGTGGAATGAGCTAATCTCTGACCATGGAAGGGTTAAACAGTGTGACCCAGAAAATGCTGAGAACTTCATCCGCGCCTCTGGGAAAATACCAACATATTTAAAGTTTCATAAGAATGTAAAGTACTGATCCGGAGCGCTGCCTTCCTAAGAGCTGAGTGCGCAGAGCGATTTCTCCAAGACGCTCATTAAATGAGAAACGTATTTCCAAGTGCTGTAATGGGCTCTTAGTGATATATGTGGTCGGTGTAACAGTAGAATTCAGTTGGTAAATGGTTAAAAATGCCCAAAGGAGAAAGGGGCGGGGCATGTGCTGTGAAACATGGTGATGCCTCCTAAAGACGTTGGGTTTGTCCTCATCACCACCCTCCCTTATAGAAATATTTTGGTGTAAGTGTCGGAGTGTCCCTAGACGGCTCTGGCTGCTTCATGTCCCACATCCCCCTCGTAGTATGAATTATACAACTTCCCAAATCCTTTAGTCTCACGTTCCCACCATCTCCTTTAGATTGTAAGCTCTCAGGATCAGGGACCGCTTCTTTACTTAAAGCAAGGTGTTTTGGAGAGTTGTTACTCTTACTATAGAGTTGGGGATTGGAGGGTATTGATTCTCTACTGATTGGTACTCAAGTTACTCCAATGGCCTGAATTCGGTGGCCGTCTTGCCATCACATTTTCATGAATTCTCCAAGACTTCGCACATTAGTGAATCTGGCCCTATATCCTTCCTCTTTGTGACTAACTGCTCTCTCTCATTTGATAGATGAACAGCCCAGACCTGGAACAGACCTTCCCCCATGAGGGCTGGAGTCCGACCATGTGCCCTCTCTATGAGGAAGACAGCAACAGCAGTTGTAGCTCCTTGGGCTTGTCCGCACTGAGCTTTAAGTCCAATGGAAATGAGGACAATGACCCAGAAGAGGAGGAAAAGATCTGTGTGGTGTGTGGAGATAAGGCCAACGGATATCACTTCCATGTCCTGACCTGCGAGGGCTGTAAAGGCTTCTTCAGGTAACTTCCAGCCAGTGTGGGGTTAACCCCAAGGCCATTATCTTCTCTGACTCTGCCTTAAGTCTACAGGCAAACCAATACTATTGGGCACCACGGACAGCTCCGGCATCTATTCCTTCATACACTTGGTTTGTCATCGCTGTCACAAAATCAACTTTACAAATAGAGGTTTTAATATGAAATCATTTAGAAAAACAAAATTAATTTTCTATTGATGGAGAAACCCTCTCCTGATGTTTTATCTGTTCTTCTCCACAGACGTTCCATCACCAAACGGCTCCAATTTACGTGCCCCTTCACCCGGTCGTGCCCTATCACCAAAGCCAAGAGGCGCCAGTGCCAGGCCTGCCGGCTCCAAAAGTGCTTGGATGTGGGAATGAGAATAGACAGTGAGTGTGTGGCCTTACCATCCACTTCCCCCAGCCCACCATCTTCCACCAGATAATACGCTCTTCCCAGGTACTCAAGGAGCCAAGATCACCCTATTAGACCATGAGTGCCCATTACTGAGTACAAAGCCTTTTGATCTTTAACCTTAAACCATGACTAGCACAGGTTCCTTGGGCATCGTGTGTATCATCCTTCTGTGTAATGCACTTTCTCTTGGGAAACCATTGCGGACAACAAATTCCCGCTTCTCCTCTAATGGTTATTGTGGAGTCCATTATATCCAGGCAGTGATTGCAGAAATAACCTAATGTTGTGTGTAATTCCCAGGATCCTTTGCGTGGCATGTGAATTATCCAGTGGATGGAGAGCGAGAGATAACACGATTCTGTCAGCCTCCGGGTAGTCCTATTAGTCCTATTAAAGCGGCCAATCCATGCAGAGCTCCCCGAAAGCCCTGTAATGAGCGCACATGCACCCACTGTATGCCCCCTTCCAGCATTTCCCCCCAACTCTCTGCACCTCCCTCACTTTCTTTACCCCACCGCAGCCTGAGGGGCAGGATGGAAATAAGGGCACATGTTGCATGTCTCCAGAGGTTGCTCGGCCTCCATACTCTTCAGGACAGTCTTAGGCATATTCCAGCAAATCTTCAGTCTCCTTCAGGATCTCTCCCTAACGCACAACCTTCCCACTTACCCATTGCTACCTCTGTAAGGAATGATTCATCGCCAGCGCTGCACATCCAGTTAGGATTCCCTGCAGTCTCCATAATATTAATGATGTAATTTGCTTCTTCCATTTCTCTCCCTGTGTAACTCGAGTGTCTCACTTTGTTCAGTTTCAGCCATAATTAATCTGTTTAATTATATGACGACCACTTATTAATTAGTTACCAGACTCATAAACCTCATATTTGTAAAGAAACTCCCCTGTCGGGTTATTAAAGGACCCCTGTGATGCCCTAATAAGACTAGATAGTTATTTTAATAGATTATTAATAAAAATGTAATTAATTAATAAAGGGCTCTTAATAATAAGAATAGTGCTTCATTCTAGTGTTACCCTCCTCTGATTGACTATTGAAGCAGCCATTCAGAGAAGAGAATATTAGCTAATGGTAGAAAGGGGATGGAAGCCTTCTCTGAGTAACCAGTCAGAGTTCCTTTATTCAAACACTTGATTCTGATTGGCTGAAATATTATTGACACATATTTTAGCCCATAAAAAGCCATACAAAATAGTATATAAGGCCAGGACGTGGTGAGAAAGCTGTTAGATGCGGAGGAGCTCCTCAGAGGAGGAATATGTGCGTCCTGGGACACATGGAATACATGCTTAGCTATAGGACATAAGGCCGCAGGGTTTTGCTCTCTTATGGGACTCAGATTTTGATGTTTTCTGATTTTTTTAAAGGCGTTCCAATGTGTAATTGTTTGTAAAAGTGTGTATTGGTCCCAAATATTTGCCCGTTTTTAGTCTTTTATTGCATTGTTTTAGAGGGTGGAAGTGTACTATGTGACCCACATGTGTACATTTCATATAAAAACATATATCATACTTATTCACATTTGCTGCTGTTGACTATGACAGATATATTTTAACCCTCTGGTTTCCAGTGATAATGACGGATGATGCTTTGGCTCTGCGGCGAGCTCTGAGAAGCAGAAAAAAGCAGGAGCGTCTGCATAAAATACAACCGGTGTCAGCGGTGGGATCACTGACAGAAGAACAGAAACAGGTGATTTCACTTTTAATGGATGCACAGGACAAACACCTTGAAGGCAGAATTACCCAGTTTGGAGATTTGTTGGTGAGTATCCGTAAATTTGCAACGCATCCAGGGTTACTAAAAGAGCTTTATTAGGCAGGATAGAGATCAGATAACTTGGATGTAGGATAAAATAAATGTTGATGATTCTGCTGGTTCCTAGAGACATCTGCAATATTTTATTTTATTTTATTTCTGCAGGGACAGGACTTAAATTTAGATACCGGTAAGAACCAAAAGCGCCCATATAGACCGCCATGTTGTCTTCCTAACAAGCAGCTTGCATTGGAATTAAGAGCGCTTTACCATTTGCTTCATTCATTTTTCATGCAAATAATAACTTTTCTAAAGATTAAAAACTGCTCTTTTCAGATACCTTTAGTAACTAGGACTCTAATTATACCATGTAGGCACGTTTGGTCCTGGAGAGCCACACATAGGCCAGGATTTGAGGATATCCCTGCTGCACACGAACAAGACTATTGCTTCTCCAGTCATCCTAATGAATTCACTTGTACACAGAAAGTAATTCCTCATATCTAGGTCTGTGTGTGTGTCTCTCCAGGACCTTGCCTACCCCCTCCTATAGCGTGACCTATCATGCAGCAAGTGGAGGTCATGATCCAGGAGATCCTAGCGCTCATTCTGTAGACCCTGATATTGGTTGGGTGTTAATGGATGAGATCATTTAGCAGATCATCTCTTAACATCTAAGGAGAGTCGCTATCTTTGTTACACCTGGACTCAGACAACTTTCCCTGTTCTGGCCTTAAAACCCAACATTTAACTGCTGCCATTTTTATAAATATCCATCACCCTTAAAACAAAGCAAAGAGACTGAATTTGAATGAACGAGATCGCACTGACTCCCTTCTTTGTAATTTCCATCTCCATCATCCTCTCCATCATTTATACATTATCAGAATGAAGAAGTGTTAGACACCTAGAAGGTCCAAGAGAGTGAAAACGATGTGAATAGATCAGTAGGTGGGTCTGAGTGTCCGATCACTGCTATCTCTTGCTTTTCCAACATGATTGTCCAGTCCTTCAGGCAGATTCTTATACAATATCAGCCAGGTCCACCCCTCTCCAAGCCAAAGGAACAGTTTCTTGGCTAGGACATTGTGTATTCACTGATAACCGATCAGTATGGGGCAAGTTCAAGTTCAAGTTCCAAGAAGTATGATCTCTCCAAGTTATCTGGTTGGTTATACATTGACTAGAGAGTGTGTTTGGTTGCCACATGGGGCTTGGTGCCATTAAAGGCACACTCCTACAAAATAAGTGGATAACAAAGCTACAGAGATGCATGTTTTATATTTTATTATGGAAGTCATGTCCTGTACATATTGTTTGTACCTCTCTTCCCCTGCAGATACCTGAAGACATGATGGAGTTAATCAAGAACAGTGTTTCAGTCTCCAGAATACCAAGCCTTTCTTCTGACAACCCATCCCCTCCCATAGACCAGTCCCAGAACAGTTATATGGAGATGGCCGTAGAGCAGAGACATTTGGTCCTTGGCTTGGTTCCCCGCTTTGCCAATATCAGTACACTAATGATCCAGCAGGTTATCAAGTTCGCCAAGGAGATCCCAACTTTCCGGTAAGACCTGTGCTCTTCATCCAGAAACCTTGTGGTGGGTCCACAGGACAAACTGAACCCAGAATTGCTTCCATTACCATTCCAGTAAGGCCAATAATGTATATAATTCTTTGGAAGGAGATTAAACAGGATTACTAATATTTACGAAACTGTAGCCCACGTGAGAATGGATAATCTGTAACGGATCTGAGTACCGCAAAAGATGACATTACAAAATGTTTATTTTTTGTGAGAAATAATTGATCAATAGTTTAATACAAAATATATTAACTCTAGATATGTGGGGTTGTTTTCTCCTCCTCTGACCTTACGTGTCACCGAGCCAGCCTAAAATCCCACCGGGTAGGGTTTAGTTCTGGAGTTCGGAAGACCGACAACCCTCCGACCAAGACCGCCAATGTGCCTCAGAATTGGCTCATCCCCCTAGCAGGAAGTGTAATACATCATATTGTACAACGCACAAAACCCTTCTATTAAACAAAAAATTATACTTCTACATAATTCAGATAAATATATATGGCTGATTCAGGACAGATGTGTATATATACTCATTACTTATGTAGTCACATTTACATTATATGAGATGTTTGTGTGCTGTACCTTATAAAGTGCTATTTTCCTGCTAGGATGATGGATCCCACTAACAACTGTCCTGTTGTAAGTGGAGCCTGCCCAGCTGTGTGGATGGCTTATCCCTACAGTGCATATCCTGTTGAAAATTCCAACAAAACAAGATGGAAAAGGATTACAGTGAGGGAGAATGTGAGGAGGGATATGGCAGCCCCCATACTGAGCAATAATGGTAGCAACATAAAGCATGTAAATCTGAAATATTGCACTAAAATATTTATAAAAATTATAGAAGAAATTAATTCTGACCCAATGCACTTTTTACAGAGTTATGTGGTTCTTTAAATAGTGCAGGACCTTCTGGTTTTCTCAACTGCCATTTGTGACACCAAAATACTAATTCCTGCTCCAGATCTGGATTATTTTCCCAAAATGCTTGTAGAGTGTGGGCATCTCACTTTCCTCCCATTCAGTTGCATCCTCCAGGTCCCGCTCTCCAGTTCTCTTCTTTCGAGGTTCACACTATCTGCCTTTTTTCCCCCATCTCTCTGCGGGTTCCGGTCATCTATCGCCTGCCTGGACCAGCTTCTCAATTTCTGGATAATTGTGCCACCTGGCTCCCTCATTTTCTCTCTTCCAACATACCTTCACTCATTATCGGTGATTTCAACATTGCCAATGACGTTCCCTCAGCCACAAAACCATTTGTATTTACCTCTTCCCTTGGCCTTTCTCAATGGATAGATTCCCCTACCCACCACAACTGACACTCTCTTGACCTCATCTTCACCAATCACTACTCTATCTCCAATCTTATCATCTCCCCACTCCCTCTTTCTGAGCACCATCTCCTAACTTACAGCCCAACAAACCCCTTCCAATATCTGCACTTTTCCACGCCCAGCTACCAGAACTCATAGATACTAGTAGGCAGTTAACCCACAACATGTTTCCAGTTTACTGCAACCCCTTCTCAGTCCCCTCTCTTCCCTCCGTGATATTGCCACCACACAATACAACTTGGCTCTGACTTCCACCCTTGACACTCTTGCCCCCTTAACCAATGGTAGACGCCCTAGCTCTCACCTACAACCATGGCACACAAACACGCTACATCCAGAAGTACTCGCGCACTGCTGAACGATTATGGAGAAAATCTCTCTCCTCAGCAGACTTCCTCCATTACAAGTTTATCCTACGCTCCTATCACTATGCCCTCAATCTTGCCAAACCGCTCTATTTCTCCACATTAATATGAAATTTGGCCTTCAACCCCAAACGTTTGTTCCGCACTTTCAACAATCTCCTCTGCCCTCTCCCACCTTCTGCCCCGTCCTGTCTTATGGCTGAAGACTTTGCCAACCACTTTAACAGTAAAATTGAAAATATTCAAATGAACTCTTCTCTCAACGTGGCCAGAGTCATATCACATCTTCCGCTCAACATACACATAGCATCCTTACTTCACCCTTCCCCCAACCTACATCCATTATGAACTCCCTTGAGCTCTAACAAAAGTTACTAATGACCTGCTAGTCGCCAAGTCAAAGGGTCATTTCTCTATCCTAATTCTCCTGGATCTCTCTGCTGCCTTTGACACAGTTGATCACCCTCTTCTTATCCAAACTCTCCGCTCCCTAGGCATCTGTGACACCGCTCTGTCTAGGTTCATATCCTATCTAGAAAATCGAACATTTAGTGTCTCCTTCTCTGGCGCCTCTTCATCTCCTCGCCCTCTGTCGGTGTACCCCAAGGTTCAGTCCTAGGCCTCCTTCTTTTCTCCATCTACACATCCTCCCTTTGTACCCTAGTAAAATCTTTTGGGTTTCAGTATGATTTATATGCTGATGACACCCAAATCTACCTCATGGCACCTGATTTATCCCCTCTCTGCTTGCTCATGTTCCCAACTGCCTCTCGAGCATATCCTCATGGATAATAATAAGATAATAATGTCCGCCCGTCAACTTAAACTCAACATGTCTAAGACAGAACTCCTTGTCTTTCCACCCTCTTCCTCAGCTCCCACTCCTCACTTATCTCTCACTGTAGACAATGCCATCATCACTCCCACCTCCCAGGCCCGCTGTCTTGGGGTCCTACTTTCATCTAAAAACTATCTTTAAAATACGTCACTACCTTACACAAGACACAACTACAATTCCAATGGGCTCTCTCATCAGATCTCGCCTTGAATACTGCAACTCGCTCCTTGCTGGCCTTTGTATCATCTGTATCTCTCCACTCAAATCCATATTAAACACATCCGTTGGACTCAACTACCATACTAAACGCTCAGTGTCTGCAGCTCCTCTTGGTCAGGCGCTCGGCTGGCGTCCCATAGCCTCTAGAACAAAATTCAAAATGATGATGATTTATGATCGAATCATACTGACGTAGAAATGTTTCCTCAATTGTTTCAAAATTGTCCTCCATATTCCAAATGAGTGCGTACTAGGGCTTTGTATAGTGGCAGAATTATATTTGCTTCCCTGGCTTCTATACCCTTCCTAATCCTTTCTAATATTTTACTTGCCTCTGCAGCTGCTGCTTGGCATTGGGCACTGTTACCTAGGTGGTTGTCCACTAGTACTGTGTTAATACTGTAATCAATTGTATCTTTCTCTCTAGAGACCTTCCCATCGATGACCAGATCTCCCTACTCAAAGGATCCACCATGGAGATCTGTCAAATCCAGTTTAACTCTGTATTCAGCTTGGAGACTAATACGTGGGAGTGCGGAAAAAACAAATACAGCATACAACACGCGGCTATGAGTGAGTATTGATCTAGGAAGGAGTCGCTCAGAGGGAGATTGTGGCCTACTGGTAGATCTTCAAGTGGTAACCGGCAGCTCTAAACAATGGACATTTCAGCTGTTCTGGGAAAACAGGTCGCCCAATGGCTGCAGGAGAGGAGGAATGTATGTGCTGTTTGTTTGGATGTAACAGGGAATTTACATGGAAGATTTTGTAAGGAGGACTAACAGAATCCTACAAATACTGGGATCTCAGGAGCTTAAAAATTCAGCAAAAAAATAAGTAGCAAATTACCAGGACCAGGAATCAAATGGTCATGTATTTGGTCTTCACAGACATGTTCCTAATACAATATAGTTACAGTAGTGACTGAAATAAAACATTTGTCTCATTATTATTATAAGGTTACCAGAACCAGCCACATGGGTAGAAGGCGAGTATTATGGAAGATGAGCTGTAGGAATGGCGGTACACAGCGAGAAGTGGAATCTTTTCTTGTCATGGCTTTGGGGAAGTCTTGGTGGATTGAAGTAATCACTGGGGTTATTAATAAAAGGATTCAGTGCATGTTGTAAGATGTTGTCCAAGTGGGAGATGTCTCCATTGGAAAAGGAAAAGGAGAAAGAAGGTGTAAGAGTGAGACTGCGCAAGGGGGAAGGGACGCAATAGTTGACGTGATAGCTAATCATTGAGCGTATGAGGAGGTAGTGTAGACATGTGGGACCTGGAATAATTACAAGCATCGTTATAAATACAATTATTATTATTTTCCATGGACTTTCTTCTTCTCATCTGCTCACAGCCGGGTTCCAGCAGATGTACTTGGAGCCTCTTCTGAAATTTCATATCAACTTCCGGAAGTTAAAACTACATAGAGAAGAATATGTTTTGCTGCAAGGTCTGGCGCTCTTCTCTCCTGGTAAGAAGAATGTGTCCTCCTGAGCTGTATAAGATGCTCCTCATAAGAATACTAAAGGAATACAGGCATAACTCATACAATGGAAACTGAAGTCTTCCGTTGGTTCCCATGTTCTATTCCTGTAAGAGCCCAATAAGATGGTATAAAGGAACATGAAATCGTGTATATCGGCTGCTCCGGTATGTCCAGCCCACACCGATCTCCCAACAGCCATTTCCCTGACACATTATCGGTCAACTTGAACATATAACAAATTTTAATTAGAGTTATAAAGAGATTATTGACACATATTGTATTGGGGAAAATTTACTATATTCAAATCCGTGCAAAACTAGATAATAATTTAGTGAGTCATATGTGATATCGGAAGGTAACCCGCTTGAGATAACAAAGGTCCAGGCCTGTCACCAACTGCCTATAAGACATGTCCTCCTGGACTTCCTCCCTTCACTTCATATTCTTATCACGAAGACTGAGCTCCTCCCTCATCATTGACAACTTGTAGAATCTACAGTAGGGTCGTTCTTGGGCATAAAACCCCAAGTAAAGTTTAAAAGTTATCCCACTAAGGCTTCACATCTCAGACACTTCATGGTCTCATTTTTGCCGTTCATGTTTGGGGGTAGGATCTGGTGGTGGTGTTCCTTGGTGTTCCTCTGTGTTCCTCTGTGTTCCTTGGTATTTCTTGGTGTTTCTTGGTGTTCCTCGGTCTATCTATGTCAGGGTCCATAACCAAGTAAAGGTTGGGAAGCGCTGGTCTAAGGTCATGTTTGTCTTGGTCTCTTGCAGACCGTCCAGGAGTTACAGAGCGCAGTGTGATTGATGAAAATCAGGAGAAGATCGCCTTGGCATTGAAAAGCTACATTGACCATCACCACTCACTGCCGGAAGGAAGGTAATGCAGTACCTGGGGTCACAAACTAATGTTTATCTGTATACAAGAATAAACAAAGCTAAGGTAGCTCGAAATACTCCTGAAACATGTATGACTCATACAGCTATCTCCTTGTTCATTGGCTAATGGGGCAAGCCCCTAGATCACTTAATCAGTTGAATCATCTTTTTCTTTTTACTTCTGCACCAGCCGTCTTTAAGACATAAAAAGGTTGCCTTGATATGTGGCGCAGCCTGGTTCTCCAGTTGTATAAAAGAATCTACTTGTCTGACCTTGGTTTCTCATGTGTCATTTATTCAGGTTTCTGTACCCAAAACTCTTATCAATTCTGACTGAACTCCGCACACTCAATGATGAAAACACCCGTCAGCTTATGCACATCCAGGATATCTCATCTAATGCCATGACCCCACTAATGAAGGAGATCTTCAGCTAATATGGACCTCACGTGAGGGATCCGGACAACTAGAGAACGTTCTAGAGGCTCAACTCTAGATCTGTCACAAGCAAGCAATACAAAGCACGGGTATAAGACATATATGGGTCACTAAATGTGCCATGACCCCACTAATGAAGGAGATCTTCAGCTAATATGGACCTCACGTGAGGGATACGGACAACTAGAGAACGTTCTAGAGGCGCAACTCTAGATCTGTCACAAGCAAGCAATAGAAAGCACAAGTATAAGACATGTAAGGGTCACTAAATGTGCCTTGGCCCCACTTATGATGGAAATCTCCAGCTGATATGGACCTCACGTGAGGGATACGGACAACTAGAGAACGTTCTAGAGGCGCAACTCTAGATCTGTCACAAGCAAACAATACAAAGCACAAGTATAAGACATGTAAGGGTCACTAAATGTGCCTTGGCCCCACTTATGATGGAAATCTCCAGCTGATATGGACCTCACGTGAGGGATACGGACAACTAGAGAACGTTCTAGAGGCGCAACTCTAGATCTGTCACAAGCAAACAATACAAAGCACAAGTATAAGACATGTAAGGGTCACTAAATGTGCTTTGACCCCACTAATGATGGAAATCTCCAGCTGATATGGACCTCACGTGAGGGATACGGACAACTAGAGAACGTTCTAGAGGCTCAACTCTAGATCTGTCACAAGCAAACAATACAAAGCACAAGTATAAGACATGTAAGGGTCACTAAATGTGCCTTGACCCCAGTAATGATGGAAATCTCCAGCTGATATGGACCTCACGTGAGGGATACGGACAACTAGAGAACGTTCTAGAGGCTCAACTCTAGATCTGTCACAAGCAAACAATACAAAGCACAAGTATAAGACATGTAAGGGTCACTAAATGTGCTTTGACCCCACTAATGATGGAAATCTCCAGCTGATATGGACCTCACGTGAGGGATACGGACAACTAGAGAACGTTCTAGAGGCTCAACTCTAGATCTGTCACAAGCAAACAATACAAAGCACAGGTATAAGACATGTATGGGTCACTAAATGTGCCATGACCCCACTAATGAAGGAGATCTCCAGCTAATATGAACCTCACGTGAGGGATACGCACAACTAGAGAACGTTCTAGATGCCCAACTTTAGATCTGTCACAAGCACACAATACAAAGCACAAGTATAAGACATATATGGGTCACTAAATGTGCCATGACCCCACTAATGAAGGAGATCTCCAGCTAATATGAACCTCACGTGAGGGATACGCACAACTAGAGAACGTTCTAGAGGCTCAACTCTAGATCTGTCACAAGCAAACAATACAAAGCACAGGTATAAGACATATATGGGTAAGTAAATGTGCCATGACCCCACTACTGAGGTGATGTGATGGATACACACAAATAGAGAACTACCTAAAAACACAACTCTAGATCTGTCAATGGGAGCTATCTCAAGTAAAGGATACAAAGGTCCAGTATTAGACCATATATGATCAAACAATGAACAAATAGCACTTCTAGAGGATAACTTACACACGCTGAATCTCAGGGATATCCTAATGTGTATATGGTCTCTCTTTTGCACTTATTGGAACTAGCTTTGTTTGCTGTCCATCACTTTAATTTGCAACCCTCGCCCAGGTCCCACATCGTGACTTTCTTGCACGTGTAATAATTCCCAGAAAACTGAGATCCATTGTAGTCTTTCCATTAACTGGAAGAAAACTCATAACCATGAGACGGATGGTGCAGAATACCAAAGCCAACGTTATCCAAGCAAGGGATGCCAAAGCCAACGTTATCCAAGCAAGGGATGCCAAAGCCAACGTTATCCAAGCAAGGGATGCCAAAGCCAACGTTATCCAAGCAAAGGATGCCAAAGCCAACGTTATCCAAGCAAGGGATGCCAAAGCCAACGTTATCCAAGCAAGGGATGCCAAAGCCAACGTTATCCAAGCAAGGGATGCCAAAGCCAACGTTATCCAAGCAAGGGATGCCAAAGCCAACGTTATCCAAGCAAGGGATGCCAAAGCCAACGTTATCCAAGCAAGGGATGCCAAAGCCAACGTTATCCAAACAAGGGATGCCAAAGCCAACATTATCCAAGCAAGGGATGTGATGTGGCCATCAGACAAGGTCCGACTATGCGAGCAGTTTGCTGTTACCATACTTTCTTGAAATCATAACTGCAACTGACTACAAGTTAACAACTCGCACAACCAACCCTCCCATGTTGGCGAAGCCTTGGATTATTATGCTATTATCAGGACTGTGGACAATGATAAGACTTGGGCACAATGCCAATAAATTGAAACACTAACGATGAGCGAGGCCAGGATTTGGGTCCTGTGCAATTAACATATTAATGTAGGTCGGCTTCAAGAGTAGGGCAGCTCTTGTTGGCCAATATTCATTTAAGTTTGCACATAAAAAGTGTAGGATTTTAACCAGAATCCGGATAACTACGTCTTTGTTCTTAAGGTTTTTCTCGCATATCTCTTGTGCCCTTTTGCCTAAAACCAGAAAATCTGAAGGAAATATTTGATGTTGAGATTAAAGGGCCACCAGTATTCATAATATGCTCTTTTGGAGAACTGGAAATTATTACAGCAATACGCTTTTAGAAAATAAAACAATGTAAATATAGTCTTTAATGTATTAACAATTATCTGCAAATATTCTGTACTGGGAATGTTTGCTGCGATTGTCCTCGGAGGGACCTTGTAGACTAATGAGATTACAATGAGCGCTTTTGAAACTACTGGCACTAAGGAATGCCCCATTTCAGTAGATGGCGTTGTATCCATTGCCTTTAAGGTCCCCCCAATTGTAGAAATCGCACAAGAGAATATACATTAGTGGCATGAAATGGACACGTCTGAAGGAAATGTTAAGACTGGCTCATGCACCAATCAGCTTCCGAACAGCGGGAGAATAATAGGGGCTAGAGTGAAGCAGATCTTCTAGAGCCAGCAATGCTAAAGTTCAAATGTAAGTTTGATAGCTACATTAATTTGTTTTCTTCAAACATGGCTATAGGTAATTAAATTACTAAACAGAAATGAATCCCTGTTATTATATAAGACCTAAAACATCTTAAAGAAGTAGTGTAGTGGTTTTCCAAGACAGTGAATTAATAACAAGGCTTGGTCTCCCACTCCGAGGTCCAGGCCAACCTGAAGGGGATCTTTCCATTCACTCTTTCACCTCTATCCTTATTTGTTCTTCTTTCCTTCCTCTAATCCCACCGCTCAGTCCTTCTGTCCCCGCTCGTCACCTTGATTCCTCCATGATCGTCTCTCTTACCCTACAAATGGCCAATCTGATCCTAAATAAGATTATTGCTCATAGTAATTTGGAGGAGTGATGCCCATCTGAAGGCACCTGGATGGTCTATGAAGGGGCAGGGACAACCCCCCCCCACACACACACAAACGTTATTATTATTATTATTAAAACAAAACACTTGAAAAAGTCAAAATTCTTAAATGTTTAGTTATTTAATACAAAACCTGAGTGTATATGTGTATAAGTGTATAAGTGTGTATATGTATAAGTGTGTGTATCTATCTAGATGTACATTGGTTTAAATGATTATGTTAGATTGTCCACCAGCTTCCTAGCCTAATATAATATAATCCAGGTCTCCAGCACACTGGCCGATGACCACCACAGACGGTGGGACCCACTGAGGACCAACAGAACAATTCTTCTTTGTAGAGGAGTCCTAAACCCGAAGATGTCTTGTCCAGTGTGTTTGTAACTCTTAGATTTGTTTCATTTGATCTTCTAAAATGTTTCTACTTCTAGAGAGAAAACGCAAAATCCTGGTCTCAGTATATAATCATCTTTTCTTCTTCTCCTCTCGGGATGTTCCCTCTGCTCTTCTTCTCCCCTCGGGATGTTCCCTCTGCTCTTCTTCTCCCCTCGGGATGTTCCCTCTGCTCTTCTTCTCCCCTCGGGATGTTCCCTCTGCTCTTCTTCTCCCCTCTGGATGTTCCCTCTGCTCTTCTTCTCCCCTCTGGATGTTCCCTCTGCTCTTCTTCTCCCCTCGGGATGTTCCCTCTACTCTTCTTCTCCCCTCGGGATGTTCCCTCTGCTCTTCTTTTTCCCTCGGGATGTTCCCTCTGCTCTTCTTTTTCCCTCGGGATGTTCCCTCTGCCCTTCTCCCCTCGGGATGTTCCCTCTACTCTTCTTCTCCCCTCGGGATCTACCCTCTGCCCTTCTCCCCTCGGGATGTTTCCTCTGCTCTTCTTCTCCTCTCGGGATGTTCCCTCTGCTCTTCTTCTCCCCTCGGGATGTTCCCTCTGCTCTTCCTCTCCCCTCGGGATGTTCCCTCTGCTCTTCTTCTTCCCTCGGGATGTTCCCTCTGCTCTTCTTCTTCCCTCGGGATGTTCCCTCTGCCCTTCTCCCCTCGGGATGTTCCCTCTGCCCTTCTCCCCTCGGGATGTTCCCTCTACTCTTCTTCTCCCCTCGGGATGTTCCCTCTGCTCTTCTTCTCCCCTCTGCTCTTCTTCTTTCCTCGGGATGTTCCCTCTGCCCTTCTCCCCTCGGGATGTTCCCTCTGCCCTTCTCCCCTCGGGATGTTCCCTCTGCCCTTCTCCCCTCGGGATGTTCCCTCTGCCCTTCTCCCCTCGGGATGTTCCCTCTGCCCTTCTCCCCTCGGGATGTTCCCTCTGCCCTTCTCCCCTCGGATGTTCCCTCTGCTCTTCTTCTCCCCTCGGGATGTTCCCTCTGCCCTTCTCCCCTCGGGATGTTCCCTCTGCCCTTCTCCCCTTGGGATGTTCCCTCTGCTCTTCTTCTCCCCTCGGGATGTTCCCTCTGCCCTTCTCCCCTCGGGATGTTCCCTCTACTCTTCTTCTCCCCTCGGGATGTTCCCTCTGCTCTTCTCCCTTCGGGATGTTCCCTCTGCTCTTCTCCCCTCGGGATGTTCCCTCTGCTCTTCTTCTCCCCTCGGGATGTTCCCTCTGCTCTTCTTCTCCCCTCGGGATGTTCCCTCTGCTCTTCTTCTACCCTCGGGATGTTCCCTCTGCTCTTCTCCCCTCGGGATGTTTCCTCTGCTCTTCTTCTACCCATTGGGATGTTTCCTCTGCTCTTCTTCTCCCCTCGGGATGTTCCCTCTGCCCTTCTCCCCTCGGGATGTTCCCTCTGCTCTTCTTCTCCCCTCGGGATGTTCCCTCTGCTCTTCTCCCCTTGGGATGTTCCCTCTGCTCTTCTCCCCTCGGGATGTTTCCTCTGCTCTTCTTCTACCCATTGGGATGTTTCCTCTGCTCTTCTTCTCCCCTCGGGATGTTCCCTCTGCCCTTCTACCCTCGGGATGTTCCCTCTGCTCTTCTTCTCCCCTCGGGATGTTCCCTCTGCTCTTCTCCCCTCGGGATGTTCCCTCTGCTCTTCTCCCCTCGGGATGTTCCCTCTGCTCTTCTCCCCTCGGGATGTTTCCTCTGCTCTTCTTCTACCCATTGGGATGTTTCCTCTGCTCTTCTTCTCCCCTCGGGATGTTCCCTCTGCTCTTCTCCCCTCGGGATGTTTACTCTGCTCTTCTCCCCTCGGGATGTTTCCTCTGCTCTTCTTCTCCCCTCGGGATGTTTCCTCTGCTCTTCTTCTCCCCTCGGGATGTTCCCTCTGCCCTTCTCCCCTCGGGATGTTTCCTCTGCTCTTCTTCTCCTCTTAAAGCAATCCCTAATGATTGTACAAAACCCCCCTTCCTCTAATCCCTTACCCTGCATTCTTCTTACCACTCTCCCCCCCTTTCTTTACTAAGTGATGGGTGAGAGGAGGAGAGGGGTGAAAGGAATGTGGTGGAGAGGGAAGGGTGGTGTGTCACAACTACCTTTTTATCTCACATTTTCTCCTTTGCTCTCACCTATCCCCCCTTTCCTCTTCCCCATTTCTTCTCCCTTCTCTCTTCACCCCATTCCTATCTCCCTTTTTCTCTCACCTCGCTTATTCCCTTCCTCTCACCTGTCCCCCTTTCCTTTCTCTGGCCTCCCCTCTAATCTCTCGCCTCCCCTCTAATCTCTCGCCTCACCTCTCCTCTCTCCCCTCCCCTCTCTCGCCTCCCCTCTCCTCCCCTCTCCTCTCTCACCTCCCCTCTCTCGCCTCCCCTCTCCTCCCCTCTCCTCTCTCACCTCCCCTCTCCTTTCTCACCTCCCCTTGCCTCCTCTCTCCTCTCTCGCCTCCCCTCTCCTCTCTCACCTCCCCTCGCCTCCTCTCTCGCCTCCCCTCTCCTCTCTCGCCTCCCCTCTACTCCCCTCGCCTCTCCTCCCCTCTCTCGCCTCTCCTCCCCTCTCTCGCCTCCCCTTGCCTCCCCTTTCCTCCCCCTCGCCTCCCCTTTCTCTCACCTCCCCTTGCCTCCCCCCTTCTCCCCCTTCCCCTCTACCATCCCCTTTTCCATCACCTTTCTGTTGTTGGAGCTTTACCTGATGCTCAGTCCAGTGGGTCAGTCAGATCCAGTCCTGGTTATACCCTGGTCTGTCTCACAATTAAACATTTCCAGTGCAATGTAATTAATGTAAATACTCTGCTCGGATCACATGGTGCTCATCTTGGATTTTCATCTCTATACTGTCCTGGTATACGCCATTGCAGTGGCGTCGGAGCACCCTGTGATAACCATCCACCCAGCTCAATATAAAAGCTGGGGCCCAGAGGGTCCAGAGGGGCCACGGGGTATTCAAGGTCCAGAGGGTATAAAAGGGTATACAACATGACGGTATCCCATCCAAGTCTGACCACAGGAGGGAAGCAGCGCCCCCTGCAGTCCTGTACAACACCGCTAGTGAAGGCAGCATTAAGATAATAATAATTAAAATCCATTTTATTTTGCATTCCTTGAGTGCCTGATCCCTATAATCCACTCCCGGCCTTACTGAGGGCAAGAGGTCAGGATTTATCGGAGGGATTACATGGTGTAATCGCCGCTCCTGTAACGCGATTAGTCTCTAAATGTATTTGTGGATGGATTTATTGGTAATAAATAACTTTTCATGTGCTCCGGGTACAAGGCCCAACCGACATGTTTACATTGAGCCGTGTAATATAATATATTTATATCTATAATTAAAACACAAATTAAAATGACTTTTCAAATTACTACTGCCATGTATTTTTTGTTATTAATTATAATCAGGCATCCTCCATTATTCATTCTATGACACTGGTTCATCACCTCCGTCACCTCCATCCATCACCTCCGTCACCTCCATCCATCACCTCCGTCACCTCCATCCATCACCTCCGTCACCTCCATCCATTGTACCATCACCTCCATCCGTCACCTCCATCCATCGTACCGTCACCTCCATCCATCACCTCCATCCATCGTACCGTCACCTCCATCCATCGTACCATCACCTCCATCCGTCACCTCCATCCATCACCTCCGTCACCTCCATCCATCGTACCGTCACCTCCATCCATCACCTCCGTCACCTCCATCCATCACCTCCGTCACCTCCATCCATCGTACCGTCACCTCCATCCATCGTATCGTCACCTCTATCCATCGTACCGTCACCTCCATCCATCACCTCCGTCATTCATTCTATGGCATTGGTTCATCACCTCCATCCGTCACCTCCATCCATCGAACCATCACCTCTACCTATCCATTCATTACCTTCATCTATCCCAGAGGTGTCCAAGATCGGTCCTGCTGGGCCGCACACAGGCCTGGATTTGTGGGTTTCCTTTGTGTACAGATGACTAAAGAAATGATAGTCTCACCTGGGTGCAGCAGGGCTTTCCTCAAATCCAGGCCTCTGTGCAGGCCCAGCAGGACCGAACTTGGACACCCCTCATCCATCACCTCCATCCCTCCTTCACCTCTACCGTCCATTATCTGTTTACAATTGGCGTGCTTATGATTGTTGGGGTCTTTATATATATATATATATATTTAAAAAAATCCTTCTTAAAGAAAGAAAAGGGTTCTTCACGGTTAGGGTGGTTAATCTGTGGAATTCTCTACCAAAGGAGGTGGTGACAGCGGATTAGACAGATAACTGTAAAAAGGGATTGGATATATTTTTAAATAAAAAGGGCATTAAGGGCTATCCGGGATAAATAGAGAGAGAGTATTGATCCAGGGAGGAATCCTATCACCAGTATCTGGGGTCAGGAAGGAATTACATTTTTTTCCCTTTTTGAGATAATTGTTTGATTCCTCTGGATCAATTAGCAATTAACAATTAATGTGCACATTGCAGATTAGAGGAGATCTCAATGACTATGGAACTATGGGAAATGTCGGTTACAGGACGTCTGGTCAGATACCTAAAAAAACATCTACACTTAAAATTAGAGAAAATTTTATTAGAATGGAAAATAAAATACATAAAATGTACATGCAGTTACGCTGCTGTGGAAGCTGCCATCCTGTTTTCTGCTGTTCTGCTTTCTGTGGTGGGAGTAGACTTTGCATAAACAAGAATTTTCTATATGCACAATGGAAATGTGGCATCTACAACTACCAGTGCATTCTTTAGATCTAATGGGGTGCTCATTACTTACAAGAACACACCTTCTTGAGAAGATAACTGGTAAGATCCGCTGATACAACTAATGAATAATTGGGTCTAAAGATAAAATGTAAAGGCGATGTTTATTTACTTTTTTGCTATTTTGAGTGGTTTCACTAATGTCCCTCATGAAGCCATTCTTGGTTCTATATGGGCCATCTTGGTTCTATTTGGGCCATCTTGGTTCTATATAAGCTCTATACATGATCTAGCTGTGTGGCCAGACACCTCCTCACATATGGGTGCATTACGTGCGAGTGTTATTGCTGGTTGTGAGACCTAATGGACACGTTTGTCCTAAACTTGTAGTGATTCTTATTTAGTCTACAACGGATCATGGGCCATTCTGGTTGTGTGTTGAGGAGTATATATTGTGTATATTGCCCATTCATTTGTTGGTTGTGTTTTGTGATGTGGGTCTGCCATTTTTGCCATGTCCCTATGGTCATGTGCCAATGAATAACAAGTGTATAGTTTAATTAAACAGGCTAAGATTGACCCAAGTGATGGTGGTAAACTGTCTGAGAAACATTTAGAAGAATCAGTTTTGATACAGATGGAGGATGGTTTGTGTATCATTGTCCCCTAGCTCTCTTTCCAATCAGTGTTGTGACAGAGTGAGGCATGGGGTTTGCATCGGGACAAATAATACAAAGCTCCCTTTTCCCCCAGGAGGTGAGGGAGTTAACTCCTGGAGGAGTTTGATTGGCTCGGGTGTTTACAGCCTTTAAAATACAAGAGCTGAGAGATGGTTGTGGCCCTGTTGATGGACTACTGTTAGCAGTAATTTACAGGCTTTGTTTGAGGCCTGTAGCCTTGGAAAGGCTGATAAAGCAAACTGGGGAAGTTAGCTTAAAGCAAAATACTGACTCATTGGTGGAAGAAAGAAAGCCCAGAAAGGTGCTTACTTATACTGGGACAAGATAAAGATTATTCCAGAGAGGTGTATTGGAAGCAGATGAGTGATCTCCATGTAAAGAGACACCCATAGAGAGACTGCTGCGTGAAAGCTGATAAGCAAGCCGCTGAGGAAAAGAAAGTTACTCATGGAACATACGGGTCAGCCACGTATAACGTTTAGGAACGATGATTTCTGTTTCCTGCTACGTTTAACTGTATGGAAGCTCTGAGTAGTAAAAGTAAAGTTAGTGCTTCAAAGGACGCTAGGCCTGTTCATTTCTTTCATTTTTTTTTGTGATTCCTTTTTGCATTACTGGAAAATATAAGAAGGTAAGTACCAGAAACAAGGACACCGACTCCTTGGGAGACGCAGAGCTTGTCACAGGGGCTATTAGAGGATGTTGCCACTAAATACCCTCATTCAGGGTTTCACATTTTCAGATGCAGTCAGACCTTGATGGGGAGCATTTCTGTCATTAAATAATAACCAGTGGTTCATATAAAGTAACTTTCCTGGATTACCACTGATGGCGCAGTGCAGGCAGCTCTGCTCCCGGCCCTTGGCCACTTGTATTATGTGAATATCTAGTAGAGGGGAGGGGTGTGTGGATATCTAGTAGAGGGGAGAGGTGTGTGGATATCTAGTAGAGGGGAGAGGTGTGTGGATATCTAGTAGGGGGGGAGAGGTGTGTGGATATCTAGTAGGGGGGAGAGGTGTGTGGATATCTAGTAGAGGGGAGAGGTGTGTGGATATCTAGTAGAGGGGAGAGGTGTGTGGATATCTAGTAGAGGGGAGGGGTGTGTGGATATCTAGTAGAGGGGAGGGTGTGTGGATATCTCATAGAGGGGAGGGGTGTGTGGATATCTAGTAGAGGGGAGGGGTGTGTGGATATCTAGTAGAGGGGAGAGGTGTGTGGATATCTAGTAGAGGGGAGGGGTGTGTGGATATCTAGTAGGGGGAGAGGTGTGTGGATATCTAGTAGAGGGGAGAGGTGTGTGGATATCTAGTAGTGGGGAGGGGTGTGTGGATATCTAGTAGAGGGGAGGGGCTTGTGGATATCTAGTAGAGGGGAGAGGTGTGTGGATATCTAGTAGTGGGGAGGGGTGTGTGGATATCTAGTAGAGGGGAGAGGTGTGTGGATATCTTGTAGAGGGGAGGGGTGTGTGAATATCTAGTAGAGGGGAGGGGTGTGTGGATATCTTGTAGAGGGGAGGGGTGTGTGGATATCTAGTAGAGGGGAGGGGTGTGTGGATATCTAGTAGAGGGGAGAGGTGTGTGGATATCTTGTAGAGGGGAGGGGTGTGTGGATATCTAGTAGAGGGGAGGGGCGTGTGGATATCTAGTAGAGGGGAGTGTGGATATCTAGTAGAGGGGAGAGGTGTGTGGATATCTAGTAGAGGGGAGGGGTGTGTGGATATCTAGTAGAGGGGAGGGGTGTGTGGATAACTAGTAGAGGGGAGAGGTGTGTGGATATCTAGTAGAGGGGAGAGGTGTGTGGATATCTAGTAGAGGGGAGGGGCTTGTGGATATCTAGTAGATCTGAGGGGCGTGTGGATATCTAGTAGAGGGGAGGGGTGTGTGGATATCTAGTAGAGGGGAGAGGCGTGTGGATATATAGTAGAGGGGAGGGGCGTGTGGATATCTAGTAGAGGGGAGGGGCGTGTGGATATCTAGTAGAGGGGAGGGGCGTGTGGATATCTAGTAGAGGGGAGGGGTGTGTGGATATCTAGTAGAGGGGAGAGAGACAATTGAGAGATTAATTCACATTGTGAGTAGGAAGAGAGTGATGAGAAGAAGGGCGAAAGAGATAGGTGGTATATACACAGTGTGAGTGGGGAGAACAAGACAAGAGATATAAAAGGAGGAGAGAGAGACAGCTGTTGAAGACCTAGAAAAAGAAGAGAAAAAGGAGAAGGGGAGAGAGACAGGGGTCTAAACACATTGTGAGTCATGAGGAAGACAAAAAGAAGGGGAAAGAGGTGAGGGGGGTCTACACATATTGTGTCCTAGGAGAGATGGAAATGTGAGGAAGTTTGTACGCTCTCCATAAGGAAGAAGAGATCAGCAGTAGAGGTTTGGCATTTAATGTTGTTTATGCAGCACCACCTAGTGGCCAGATATTGTAACTTGCATGTGGACACTACAGAATAATCATCCCTTGATATAATAATATATTTATATTGTGCATCACCCAGAAGTGATCGAAGAGCTTAGGAGAGAAAAGAGAGAGAGAGTCTTGTGATTTATTGAGGCCTAGTGAAGGGTATGGGCTTCGGTCTATTTTATAAAATGTCCAGTGTGGAGGAATCAAGCCCTGGCCTAGAAGGTGTTGTGGTGAAATAGAGGTATACTTACATGTTTTAGTATGTATGTGTATATATACTGTACGGTGGAGGGCTTCTATCGCTCTTTTGCCCACCATATTATATATGATTGTTGTGGTGAACTACCTACTCATAATTTCCACAACACAGGCTGAGATCCCGCTCCATGCTGATGATAGCCAGTAAGCTTGAAACAGCTGTACTCAGCCTGTGTTTATTCCAACCTTGGCTTTGCATTGGAGCTGTGTAATGCAGCATGCATAAGCTTAAAGGAAGCCATGTTTGATGATGGCTACGGAATGAAGAGCGAGGCATTTGTGGCCATATTTGAGTGTCCCAGCTCAACTTCCCAGGATGCAGTGTAATAACTGTTTTTCTCGGAACTCTGAGCTGGAAGCAGGTTTTTTAACTTGCTTTAGACATTCAGATGTGAACACAGATGTACTTTTTATTTACTGTACTACTGTACGTTGGAGGGCTTCTATCACTCTTTTGCCCACCATATTATATATGATTGTTGTGGTGAACTATATATATATATATATATATATATATATATATATATATATATATATATATATATATATATATATATATAGCATTTATCACGTTTTGTAAGATATAAGTTATGAAATAGTTAAATCTGCAAAGCCATAAATCTAACAGTTTCAGCTAAAGCCATAAACAATTATTTTAGTCTAAACAAGGTTAAAAAACAGGATTGTAATAGTACAGGGTGATGTCCGCACAGATTTAGCCTAAATACATGTTAAATTATAATTGGATCTACTAATATCAATAATCTTTCATTGGTTGTTGGTGGGTTATACCATGTTCCTAAAAGATGGGAATGGGTTATCCCATTGTCTTTATGTAAACGATTATAAAAATATATGTTGTTTATATTTCTGTCCAGTTAGACAACAGAGGCCATTTTCTATGTTTTTTGTTGCTGGCCCCGCATTTTTGTCTAAATAAATAAATCTATAATAATAAAATTAGAGGACTTGTTTTTTTGGTATCATGACTGGGTTTCGGAGAAGATTGTGGTTTGTGGGTATGCTTTTTTCCCCAAACAAAGGCTTTGATCTGGGGCATGCTTATCGTGTGTGTAATTCTGTACATGATCATCCAAGTTGTAAGTGGGACAGGTCATATTATTATATCCTTTAGTATGGGGGGGGGCTTCTGTAAGAGTGAGATGAGCTTTGATGGCAAACTGGAGAAATGGAGAAGTCAGAGAGAGTACAGGTTTCCCTGAACAGAAAGTCCAGATAGTGACCATTCTTGTTAGTACTCCACTATGGAGAAGGTTAAAGAGAGGACACAGGAGGTCCAAGACTTAGTGTTGGAGTAGGTAAGACGGGAAAAGAAAATTCTAATTATGGCTCCATACCAGTCGAGAAGGAACTGGTCAACAGAAGACACGCTCAAGGTCCAACGTGGTAACTATTACAGATGAGAGAGCGTTTCTTCAGTCACTTACATGAGATCATGGAAGTGATCATGGAGTCTTACAATGGTGTGAAGTATATAAGCACAAGATACGCTGGTGGTTGCAGCGCTAGGTTCCTTGCGATGCAGATTTGATCAAGGTCTGAAATAAAAACCTTAAAAATTCAAGTTGTGTCACTTTTTTCTTCAACAACCTAAAACATCTCAGAAGGGCTACAAGGGCAGTAAAACATTTAAGACTCCCAATAACTTGCTGATCCCCAAGTTGACACAACCACTTGTGGACACTAAAATGGTGTGAGCTGGGAGAGATGGGCACAAGGACGGAGGTTTCTCGGGATCTTGGGAACCATCAACAAGAAGCACATACTGCTATGTGGCCACCAGAATTAGTAAGATCAGAATCATATAGACATCAAGACATTATGCCACCATCTTTTTCTTGGATTCACAGATTGAATAGGAGAGACTTTCGTCCTTAGATGCTGTGTTGTACATTATATTAAAGCAACACAGACATTTAGTAAGTGACAAGTGCCCAACACCATAAGACATAAGACAGCCTCCAAGAAAAAAGAGACTGTTATTACTTACCAGTAAGTTCTGTGTCCTCGTGCTTCTCAGTGGTCATATAAGGACCTTCCTCTCAAGTCCATCACATTAAATAAGGATATTGCTTCTGTAGTGATTCATTCCTGAGGCAGCCTCATAATAACACTGAGGGAGGGACCTCATTGTAGGCGAGTCCTATATAGGGAGGTGCGACTGCGCTCTCTCGTAGTCTGCAACAAGGAAACAGACTCTACTGGTGAGTAACAAACTTCTCCCCCTCTCCTTCTCCTCTCTCTCTCTTCTCTCCCCTTCTCTCTCTCCTTGTCTCTCTCTCTCCTTCTCTCCTCTCTCCCCTTCTCTCTATCCTTGTCTCTCTCCTTCTCCTCTCTCTCTCCTTCTCTCTCTCTTCTCTCCCCTTCTCTCCCCTTCTCTCTCTCCTTGTCTCTCTCTCTCCTTCTCTCCTCTCTCCCCTTCTCTCTATCCTTGTCTCTCTCCTTCTCTCCTTCTCTCTCTCCTTCTCTCTCTCCTTCTCCCCATCTCTCTCTCCTTCTCTCTCCCCTTGTCTCTCTCCCCTTGTCTCTCTCCTTGTCTCTCTCCTTGTCTCTCTCTCCTTCTCTCTCTCCTCTCTCTCCTCTCTCCCCTTCTCTCTCTCCTTGTCTCTCCCCTTCTCTCCTTCTCTCTCTCCTTCTCCCCTTCTCTCTCTCTTCTCTCTCCTTCTCCCCTTCTCTCTCTCTTCTCTCTCCTTCTGTCCCCTTCTCTCTCTCTTCTCTCTCTCCTTCTCTCTCTCCTTCTCCCCTTCTCTCTCTCGTTCTCTCTCCTTCCTTCTCTCTCCTTCCTTCTCTCTCCTTCCTTCTCAGGACATTTGTGTTTCCAGTAGTACTTATATTGTAATAAATAGTAATATTATATTATAGTCTAACAATGTAATAATGGTGAGTCCTGACTTGGGTCGTGTTGGTTCCATGGTGACTTCTCCTCACTCTCCAAGGGGAGCTTCAGCTTTTCTGCTCATTCAGCTGCGGGAAGTCACTTATTTGTACAATGCCGTAGATAATATGTCGTACAACCTGTCCCACTAGGTGCACGCTCTGGCCGCTTGCGGTTTCTCTACTTCCAGGTGCATTTTGTGAGTCGCCATAATGGGTACATATAGCCATATTAAATACGAAGTTTGAACGTAAGGGTTGCGTGCTTCAAATTTGACAAAGTTACGACGCTATTAAATTAGAAGGGGCTGCGAGCTACGAGCTACGAGTGAGAGACGCTATTTCGTAAACCCGTTCGCAGCCGTCGGACTTGCGTTTTCGCACGCAAACAATTAATCAATTTCGTAGTGACGGGTCCAGTTTGAGCCAATGGAAAAAGAGATTGTAGGTGTTACGTCACTGAAAAAGGGGAGGGTAAAGTCCTACGTGCTCCAAATTCAGTTTGCGATTGGTCCCACAGGCCAGAAATAATGCAAAAGTAATAATGCCGCAAATATGATTCTATGACATGTGAGTTACAGTATGCGCCGTAACACACTGATTGGCGGGGTGATATGACGCATGAAATAACTGCAAGCTTGAGAATGTTGTGCAATTAATTATAAGGCCTGACATCACTTTCCCTACAGTCGTGTGACGTCATGTACCGTACAAGCGCTACGTATTGTACTTAACCCCCTTTGTGGGTGCTCTCGAGCACACGTTGGCATATGGGCTCAATTTGTGCGTTACGTACTTGCTCGTGGGTGAACACGTAGCACTTTAATAGCTGAGCTGAACAATTAGCGGTTACGAGGATGACAGATCAAGTAATTGCGTGCGCTACTTACAACATTGCATCCAACGGAGCCGAATCTCTGCCTCATCACGCAAAGTCAGCAAGGTAAGGACGATTCGTAGTATGCAACTCGCGCTAAGATCACATCTGCCATCTACGTGTTAACACGCAAATCTAATTTAATGAGGCTGTTGGCCAGGAGAGGCATGGCGCCTGCATAGAGCA